>BOPN01000855.1:195000-205000 GCA_017312705.2 Penaeus japonicus | reverse complement strand
CCATCAAGCGATTCCGTTACTTACGCAAGAAGGGCCTAAGGCTTAATTCGCACGTGAGTAATTTCGTGTCTTTAGTGAGAATGAGATGAGGGAGGGAGGGAGGGAAGGGGAGGAGGGGAAGGGAGGGGAGGGGAAGGGAGGGGAGGGAAAGGAGGAGAGGGAAAGAGGAAGAGGGAGGAGGGGTGGGAGGAAGGGAAGAGGGGGAGGGGTGGGAAGAAGGGAGGGGAGGGAAGGGAGGGAAAGGAGGGGAAGGGAGGGAAAGGAGGGGAGGGAAAGAGGAAGAGGGGGAGGGGTGGGAGGAAGGGAGGGAAAGAGGATGAGGGGGAAGGGGTGGGAGGGTAGATCGAGTGAAGGAGGGAGGGAGGGAGGGAAGAAGAAAGGGAGACATACAGACAGGCAAAGACAGATAGATAGATACAAAAAAGAGAATGAGAGAGGGGGGGGGGGGGTAAAATGAGACAAACAGTCAGGCAGAGATAAAGACAAAACAAACCAAAACAAAACAAACACAGAAAGAACAAACCGCCAGACACACAAACACAAAAAAAGACACGTCCCCCCCTCCCTCCCTCCCTCCCTCCCTCCCTCGACCCCCAAGTGAGCCGTCGCAGAGTGAACAGAGAACACAGAACACAGAACACTTGTTATTCCGATCACGCGAGGACAGAACATGATGTTGGCGGTCGTGCTTCAGAACTGTCATGTCACCGAGGAGAGAAATGATAAAGATGTGTGCATAGGAAGGGGAGGAGTGAAAGGGGAGAGGGAGGGAAGGAGGAAGGGAGGATGGAGGAAGGGGGAGAGTGAGGGAGGAGGGGAAGGTGGGAGAGAGGGAGGGAGGGAGAGTGATGGAGAGAGAGAGAAAGAGAAAGAGAGAGAGAGAGAGGAAGAGAGAGAGAGAGAGAGAGAGAGAGAGAGAGAGATAGAGAGGAAGAGAGAAAGAGAGAGAGAGAGAGAGGCAAACAGACAGAGACAGACAAGAGAGAGGGAGAGAAAACAGGAAACGATGAAAGAAGAGGCTAGAATAAAGTAAGAGAGAAAAAAATAAACAAACAGACAACATAGCAAAACGATTTTTATAAAATGATCAATCGATAGATAAGTAGATAGATACATACAGATAGATAAATTAGACGCGAGAATTTCCGGAACAGCCAGGCTCACATACCACTGTTTTTTTTTTGTTTTTTTTTCTCATTCTTTCATTCTTCCTCGCTCTTTTTTTTCCTTCTTTTGATATTTTTTTTTTTATCATCATCTTTATTATTAATATCATTATAGCCTTTGTTATTCCGAATAGTATAATCCTGATCATGATTGTTATCGTTATCATAATTTGATAAAAAGAAAGAGAGATAACAGAAACAGACGAAGAAGAAAAAGAAAAGGTGGAAGAAGAGACTGAAGGAGGGGGAAGAGCGGGAGGAGGAGAAAGAGGAACAGAGGAATGAAGGATACGAATAAAACGAAGAAGAAAGAATAAGAGAGAATATGGAAGAGAAGAATGTAGAAAAAAGGGAGAAGAGAGAAGAAACGGAAAGATATAGAAGAGAGGAGAAGAAGAAGAAGAAGAAAGAGAAAAAGAAGAACTCGAAGCAAAAGAGGAAGAAGAAATGAGAATAAGAAGCAGGCAAAGCAAAAATAAAAAATAAAACAGAACCGTAGGAGCGGCCGAAGAATGCGAAGGAGACGAAGAAGGAGACAAAGAAAATGAAACGAAACAGAAGAAGAAATAGGAGAAGCAGACAAATCGACCACCAAAAACCGAAGCCAAAGCTGAAAGAGACGAAGAACACGAAGAACAAAAAAAACAAAGAAGAAGAAAAAGAAACTGAAGAATCAAGCAGATGAGGAAGAAGAAGAAAAGGAAGAAGAAAAGAAGAAGATGGAAGAAGAAGGAAGAAGAAAAGAAGGAAGAAAAAAAGAAGAGGAAGCTAAAGGAGACGAAGAACAAGACGGAGAACAACGAAGAAAGAGCAGACGAAGAAACAAGAAAAAAAAAGCAGGAAAAGCGAGCGAGCAGGAACGACCGTGGAAGAAGAAGAAGAAGAAGAAAAAAAAAGAGGAAGGCAAAAGAGACGAAGAAAAGGGCAACGCAAAAAAAAAAAAAAAAAAAAAAAAAAAAAGAGCAGACGGGGAAGATAAAAAAAAAAAGAAAAAAAAGAAGAAGAAGAAGAAGAAGAAGCAGGCAAAGCGAGCGAGCGAGCAGGAGCGGCCGTGGGAGCCATGGGAGCCACCCGCCCGACAGCAGGACCCATCGTCGACAGCGGAGTCTCCCGCAAGCCACTTAACGGGCGAACAATCTCCTCTCCAGAGCGAGCTCATTACGACACAATGCGGCCTTAACAAGACCCTCCCGAAGGCGGGGGCGCTCTCTCGGGCCCTTCCGTGGAGGGTGGAGGGTGGAGGGGTGGAAGGGGGGAGGGTGGAGGGGTGGAGGGGTGGAGGGGTGGAAGGTGGAAGGGTGGAGGAGTGGAGGGTGGAGGGTGGAGGGGGGGAAGGGTGGAGGAGTGGAAGGGTGGAGGAGTGGAGGGGTGGAGGGGTGGAGGAGTGGAGGAGTGGAGGGGTGGAGGAGTGGAGGGGTGGAAGGGTGGAGGATGGAGGGGTGGAGGCTGGAGGGGTGGAAGGGTGGAGGGGTGGAGGAGTGGAGGGGTGGAAGGTTGGAGATGGAGGGGTGGAAGGGTGGAGGAGTGGAGGGGTGGAGGGGTGGAAGGGTGGAAGGGTGGAGGGGTGGAAGGGTGGAGGGTGGAGGGGTGGTTCCCTCCGATTCTTTTCCCTTTCCTTCCCGAAAACCCTTCTCTCTCTTCTCTCCCCCCCCCCCCTCTGCGTTACACCTTCACTTCTGATATGTTGTGGACGGGCATATGGGTGGCTTTTCCCCTCCCTTACCCCTTTTATCTTTATTATTTTTATTTCTATTCCTTTTTTCTCTTCTGTCTCTTCCTCCTCTTAGGTCTTTTTCTTTTTCTCCTCCTCCTCCTCCCACCCACTATTCCCCCTCCTCCTCCTCCTCCTCCTCCTCCTCCGTTACTCCGTCATGTCTACTGACCTCCTACCCCGCTCCCCCCTAAGGACATTCATGACCAACGACGAAATAAACCCAGTTTTCTTGCCTCCTCCTTTCTCCCCCCCCCCTCTCTATCTCTCTCTCCTTCTCCCTCTATCTCTCATTTTCTCTCTATTGTTTTTTTTTTCTCCATCCCTCCCCCCCCCCTACCCCCCTCATCCCCTGTCCCTACCCCCTCACCCTCTATCCCTCCCTCCCATCCCTCCCTTTCTTACCCTCCTCCCTCCCATCCCTCCCCTCCCTCTCTCCCACCCCCTCCCCTCCTCCCCTCCTTCACCCCCTCCCCTCCTTCCCTCCCTCCT
This sequence comes from Penaeus japonicus, assembly GCA_017312705.2. Taxonomy (NCBI): domain Eukaryota; kingdom Metazoa; phylum Arthropoda; class Malacostraca; order Decapoda; family Penaeidae; genus Penaeus; species Penaeus japonicus. The sequence goes on along the minus strand of BOPN01000855.1, from coordinate 201,631 downwards.
TCGAGCGAGCCCATCCAGGCCCCGTAATCGCCTTGTCCGTTTTCTATATTCCTCCGTAGATTAACGTAATTAATTTCCTCGGCTTCTTCAGAGGAATCTCGGCGAGGATTCTACTAAAAGAGGATTCTTTAATAAATGGATGGAGTCGTTGGTCCCGTAATTGTAATTGTAATCGATGGAGTTATTTGCTTGATGGTGATGACTGGTTCTCGTTTTTTGTTTTTATTTTTTTTTTCTGGGGTGGATGTTCTTTTCTCTTTTTCTTAATTTTTTAATTTGTCATCAGCATTTTAAGTAAAAGAGAGTGTTGATTGCCCTCTTCTTCTCCTTCTCTTTCTCCTCTTTATACTTCTTCGTCTTCTTCTCTTTCTCCTCTTTATTCTTCTTCATCTTCTTTCTCCTCTTTATTCTTCTTCATCTTCTTTCTCCTCTTTATTCTTCTTCATCTTCTTTCTCCTCTTTATTCTTCTTCATCTTCTTCTCTTTCTCCTCTTTATTCTTCATTTTCTTTCTCCTCTTTATTCTTCTTCTCTTTCTCCTCTTAATTCTTCTTCATCCCCTCTTTCTTCTTTTATGTATTTTTTCTTTCTTATCGTCTGCCATCCCTTTCTCCTACTTCTCCCCTTCCTTCCCCTTCCCCTTCTTTTCCTTCTTCATTCCAGAACCTCGAGTCCTGACCTCAAAATTCAAAGCAATTCTAAACACACAAAGAAAGGTTTAGAGACTTAAAGGTTACTGAATAGTGGACGACCTCAGAGGAAGGAACGAGGTGCTGGCTGGCGTTTGATTTCGTTGGGAGATTGTTGCAGGGGACCTCCAGAAGATTGCAAAGGGTGTTGCAGGAGTCACTTGCAATGGGTTACCGTAGGCGATGATTGCGGAGATGGAGTTTTGTGTGTGTGTTTGAGAGAGAGGGAGGGAGGGAGAGAGAGAGAGAGAGAGAGAGAGAGAGGGAGAGAGAGGGAAAGAGAGAAAAGTCCTAAATCTACAAAGAATCTATAATACGAATCAATGAAAAAAAAAAATCAGTCAAAGATAGAGAGAGAGAAGAGAGAAAAACATAGAAACATAGAGAGAGAGAGAGAGCGAGAAAAACAGAGAAAGAGAGAGAGAGAGAGAAACTCATGAGCAAAGGAGCCTAGAGTAGAGAGGACGGGAGCAAGTCGCTGCTCGCCCCGGGTGAGTTGAAATCCCTCCCTTCCTCCTCCCCCCCCCCCCCTTCCCTCTCCCCTCCTCCCTCCTCGACCGTGTACAGCCGTGTTATCAGCCCTTCTCGATGCCCTGGGCTGATCACGACAGTCCAAGCGCAGATTAGGCGGAACACTTGCTCGTTCTGGCCGGCCTCGCTCGCTCGCTCGTTTGTTCATTTGCTCGTTTGTTTGGTCGTTCGGTCTGTCGTTTGGTCGTTTGTTCAGTCTGTGTCGTTTGGTCGTTTGCTTGTTATCTCGTTTGCTCGTTCACTCGCTCCTTCAGTCGTTTGCTCGTTCACTCGCTCCTTCAGTCGTTTGCTTATTTACTCGCTCCTTCAGTCGTTTGCTCATTCACTCACTCCTTCAGTCGTTTGCTCGTTTACTCGCTCCTTCAGTCGTTTGCTCGTTTACTCGCTCCTTCAGTCGTTTGCTCGTTTACTCGCTCCTTCAGTCGTTGGGTCGTTTGCTTGTTCACTCGCATACACATAAATGTCTAGATACATATATGTTCGTGTAAATGTATAGAGATACATATACAAGCATGGAAACACATACTAATACATGTACAATATCACATGCAAGCACATCCACAGATATAAATACACGAAAACACACACACACACACACACACACACACACACGTACGTAATTCCCGGAAATACAGTGGGATTTTCCTTTTTTTTTCGTAGTTCTTTTGGTAATAGTCGAAAAAAAGAAAGAGAGGTAAGAAAAAAGAGAGATAACGATAAAGAGGACATGAACAGTGTGAAGATAAGGAAGGTACAAGAGAGATAAGAATGCAGAGAGATCCTTAAAAATGTGTGCACAGATTTTAGAGAGATTATAAAGGATTTATGAATGAGAGGAGTGACTGATAATATGAAATACATGATTCATGATATAAGCAGATTTTAGCATATAGGTAAATATAAGTTTTAAATAACGGATACGTTTTCAATTATAACTAACTCTACAATTTATGTCTAAAAGATACAGCTGCTGTGATTTCAATCTTTGGTGTCATTATATTACAGCCGGTTTGGAATTTGTATTTCTTAGAGAGGAAGAAATGGTAGAAGAAAGAAAGAATATGAAAATCACAATAATCGTTTAGAAGAAGAGAAAGAAATAGGGAAGAAGAGGAAGAGGAGGAAAAGAAGAAGGAGGAGGATAAGATGAAAAAGAAGAAAAGGAGAGGAGAAGAAGGAGGAGTAGAAGAAGAAGAAAAAAGAGAAGAAGGAGGTGATGAAGAAGAAAAAGAAGAATGGGGAGTAGGAAAAGGAGGGTGACAAAACAAGAGATGAAGAAAAAGGGGAGTGGAGAATTATAAAGAGGAGGAGGAGGAGGAGGGAGGGAGGAAGGTTGTTGCATGATGAATCCAGCAGCCTTGCAACGTCCCCCCCCCCACCCCCCCACCCAGTGGTCCGCGCCGGCCTAGCCACGACTACCCTCGGGCTACACGCTACCTCTGCCCTCCTCCTCCTTTCCCCTTCCCCCCTCTCCCCCCCACTCCCTCCCTTTATCGCTACTACTTCGTCTTCCTTCCTCTCTCTCTCTCTCTCTTTCTCTCTCTCTCTCTCTCTCTCTTTCTCTCTCCTTCTCCCACTCTCTCTTTCTCACTCATTCTTCCCTTTTCACAATAACCACCTGAAATAACGACACAACTAACCATAACAAATAACAGTAATAATACCAATAATGATAATAATAATAATAAAAAGTACCACAAAGATACCAGACACACCAACAGTACCAAGATAACAAGATAGGACCAGAAACAACAACAACAAAGACAGCAACGAGTTAATTTCCCCGCCGATGCCCAGCCAATCCATCTTAGCGAGTTACGCTTGGCTTGTTTGAGGTCGCAACAAAACAAGAAGTTAACCTGGATTAGGGGAGGCTGAGAGTAGTCGGGGAGTGGGAGTGGGAGTGGGAGTGGACGACATATGAGGGGAGCGGGCTGGGGAGAGGGGGGGTTACGAATGGAGGAGGGGAAGTGGAGAGGATGTATGTGTGTGAGAGAGAGAAGGATGGGTGGGGGGATGAGATGAGAGAGTGTGTAAGAAAGAGTGAGAGAAAGTCAGAGAGAGAGAGAGAGAGAGAGAGACAGAGAGAGACAGACAGACAGACAGAGTAAGAAAGAGAGAAAGTGATAAATAGAGAGAAAGAGAGAGATAAAGAGAGAGAGAGAGAGAGGATAAATATATAGAGAAAGAGCGATAAATAGAGAGAAAGAACGAGAGAGGGAGATAGAGATAGATAGAGATAAACTGATAGATATATAGATAGAATGAGAGACAGAGAAAGATAAAGAGAGAGAGAGAAAGAGAAAATTAAAAGAGGAAAAGAATAGTCATAATTAGTAAAGAGAGAGGGCAACACCTCACAGTAAGTGACCCAGCCTAAAAAATGAATAAAAAATCAAATGCGTAAATGAATAAATAAATCATTGATGAATAAATAAATGTTTATGAGTCTAGATAAACATTTTATAAAAAATAGTTTTAAGATGATGATTCTAACAATCAACTCCACCTCTTCCCTTCCCCCCCTCCCCCCTAGCCTTTTACCCTCCCTCTCTTCCCCCTTTACCCCTACCCCGATCTCAGCTAGAACCCCTTTCCCCCCACCCCCACCCCACAGAACCCTTCTTATTCCTCGACCTCAAATGCCTTTAACCCCCCTCCCCCCACCCCCATTTTCCATTCTCTTGTAGTATAACCAGCCCTCCTTAGCCCCCCTCCCCCCCCCCAACTTACCCCCCTTCCCCTTTTTTCCCCCCCCCCCCCCCGTTGTTTTCTGTTGTGTTGTGTTTTGTTGTGTTCCGTTGTTCTGCTGTGTTCTTCTTGTGTTGTGTTGTTTTCTTGTTGTTTTAACGTGTTTTTTTGTGTTCTTATTGCATTTTGTATTCTATTGTTTTCTGTTGTTTTGTTGTTGTCGTTTTTTGATGTGTTCTGGTTGTGTTTTGGCGTTTCTCTTTATCATTCTCTCTCTCTCTCTCTCTTCCTCCCTCCCTCGCTCCCTCTCCCTCCCTCCCTCATCCCTCTTCCTCTCTCATCCCTCTCTCCATCCCTTCCCCCCCTCCCTCCCTCCCTCCCCCCTCCCTCTCTAATTAGCAGGCAACATATCCTTCTCCTCGGGAATATAATGAGCAAGCAGTTAAAAGCAATTAAAAGCAATTGTATTTATCCATCCTATATCTTTTTTCATGCAATTGCTAAGGCTATCGACAATGAAAGATGATATTAAAGGAATGCTATATACGCCTTGAATATATCTCTTTCTTGCTTAATTAAAAAATCATAGTGACACTTCATAATTCATCATATACGTCTGTATAATCTCTTTAATCATACATTTTTTTCTATTTATTCCTTTAATGTTTCAATTATATATATATATATATATATATATATATATATATATATATATATATATATATATATATATATATATATATATATATATATATATATATATATATATATATATATATATATATATATATATATATATAATCTGGAATGCATATCGAAGAACTATGTAATTAATCATGATATATGTAAATGATGTGTAATAGAAAATGGAAATACTTGAATTAACCCGTACATGCCCCCCCCCCAAAAAAAAAACACAAACAAATGAATAAAGCAATAAAGAAAATAAATAACAAATAATCATGCTAACTAAAAAACAAAGACAAACAAACAAACAACCATAAACAAATCCCCTCTAAAAGAAACAACCTTAAAACCAAACGAATAAAACAAAGGACAGAGAATAAAAGAGGAAGAGATAAAAAGGCAAATAATCGTGGTCAAGCGAACCGTTGTGGATGGTTCGATCAATTGCGGTTCTTAGGATGGATGGCTGAAATGGATGGCTGAAATGGATGGCGGATGGAGGGGGAAGGAAGGGAGAAAGGAGGGTGAGGGGGAGTGGGTGAGGGAAGGGGTGAGGGAAGGGGAGGGGGAGGAGAGGAAGGGGAGGGGGATGGGGGAGAGGTGGGGGGAAGGGGAGAGGGGAGAGGTGGGGGGAAGGGGGAGAGGAGGGTGAGGGGAGGAAGGGGAGGGAGAGTGGGTGAGGGAAGGGGATGGGGAGTGGGTGAGGGAAGGGGAGGGGGATGGGGGAGAGGTGGGGGGAAGGGGGATGGGGGAGTGGGTGAGGGTAGGGGTGAGGGAGAGGAAGGGAGGGGGACACGGTGAGGGAAGAGGAGGGGGAGTTGGTGAAGGAAGGGGGGATAGGAAGGGGAGGGGTAGGGGTGAGGGAAGGGGAGAGGAAGGGGAGGGGTGAGGGAAGGGAAGGGATGTGGGGGAAGGGGTGAGGGGAGGGGGATGGACTAGGAGGTAGGAGAGGGAGGGGAAAGGAAGGGGGGAGGGGAGGACACGTAAACAGAGCCATAAAATAAATAATAATAATAATAATATATAAAAAAAACACGACACAAGAATCAAACAAGAAAAAAAAACAATAAAAGTATAGAAAGAAGGAAAAAAAAAAAAAACAAACAGCAAAACGCACACAAACTCAAACAAAAAAAACGAACATAATTTCAAACTTAACACTTATCTTTTCGTTCAAAAGTTATCGATCTCCGTCGCTGATTGGGATTTTGATGATTAGAACCCGTTACGATAAGGAGAGAAAGTGAGAGAGAGAGAGAGAGAGAGAGAGAGAGAGAGAGAGAGAGAGAGAGAGAGAGAGAGAGAGAGAGAGAGAGAGAGAGAGAGAGAGAGAGAAAGAGAGAGAGAGAGAGAGAGAGAGAGAGAGAGAAATGTTTTTTTTTTGTTTCCATCAATTTATTAGGGAGAGACGAAGAAAAAGAAGATAAAAAAATTAAAGAAGATAGAGACAGAGATAGATAGATAGAGAAAGACGAAAGAAAAAAACAACAACACAAGATACAAACAAACAAGAAAACAAAGAAGAAAATACACACCATGAAAATACAAGAAAAAAAAAAAGATTAAATCGCGAGAGCGGGGTCGGGAAGGAAAGATAGTTTATAAAAAATAAAAAAAAAGAATAAACCATCAGCGCAGCCGATGTATAATTAACAGGTGGCGCCTCCCTACCGGTCACGGCGCCTCAGGGAACTAAACAACATGGCCGCCGATCCTGGGACTTCAACGCGAGGCCATCAATATTAAGTGGTTGGGGAGGGAGAAACCTGGGGCTCTCTCTCGCTCTCTCTCTCTCTCTCTCTTGGTCTCTCTCTCTTTCACTCTCTCTCTCTCTCTCTCTCTCTCTCTCTCTCTCTCTCTCTCTCTCTCTCTCTCTCTCTCTCTCTCTCTCTCTCTCTCTCTCTCTCTCTCTCTCTCTCTCTCTCTCTCTCTCTCTCTCTCTCTCTCTCGCTCTCTCTTTCTCCCGTCCCTCCCCCCTCTCTCTCTCTTTCTCTCTGTCTATAACAATGATGATGACGAAGATGACGAAGATGA
>BOPN01000855.1:185000-190000 GCA_017312705.2 Penaeus japonicus | reverse complement strand
TAGATTGATAGATAGACAGATAGAAAGAGAGAGAGAGAGAGAGAGAGAGAGAGAGAGAGAGAGAGAGAGAGAGAGAGAGAGAGAGAAAGGGAGAGAAAAAGAGAGAGTGAGAGAGAATTAAAATGAGAAAGAAAGAGTAAAAGACAAAGAAAGAGAAAAAAACAAAATGAAAAAGAAAGAGATAGAGGGAAATACAAAGAAAAAAAAGAAGAAAACCAAACAATCAACCAACCAACCAAATAAACAACCAAACAACCTTTTTTCAACAACCAAAAACTACTTCTCCCGAACGAGCGTCGCGTCCGGGCGAGTTGTCTACTTACGCGTCATTCCGTCGCGCTGGTCCAACACCTCGAGAATCAGCGTGAAAGATCTCTGTAAAAAAAGAAGAAAAATGCGTTATTTAAAGGGTTTATTTCGGTTATGAGTACGTTGGGAAATATATTTGGGTTTAGGGGTAAATATGATCTTAAAAAGTTAATTAGAGGCACAGTGTATTCACACATACACACACGAACACGTACATACACTATACATCAAGCACTCGGAAAAAAATATTGGAAATCACTATCCCCGATTGACGACCGAAGGCAACGACCCTTAGTCGTGATTCTGACCTACTTCTCCTTCTCTCTCTCTCTCTCTCTTTCTCTTTCTGTCTTTCTGTCTCCTCACCTCTCCTCGTTGTTCTCTCTCTCTCTCTCTCTCTCTCTCTCTCTCTCTCTTTCTCTCTTTCCTCTCTCTCTCTCTCTCTCTCTCTCTCTCTCTCTTTCTTTCATTGTCTCTCTCTCTCTCTCTCTCTCTCTCTCTCTCTCTCTCTCTCTCTCTCTCTCTCTCTCTCTCATTGTCTCTCTCCTCTCTCGTTTCTTCTTCTCTCTCTCTCTTTTTTTTTTCTCTGTACCTTCCTTTCTCCTCCTCTCCTCCTTCCTCCACCTTCCTTTCTTCTCTCTCTTTCACAAAGGAATTGAACAGCGATCATAAATCCAGGAGTTGTTAATGAAAAAAAAAATCGATTTTGCGAGCCGGAAAAAGAGACCAGAGAACACGACGTCTTCCCGTTTTCTTTGAACTGAAAAGAAGTCGTGAGTCGGGAAAGGAATTCAACCGATTGATCGAAACGTTTCTGGGACCAAACGTTTTTTTTCTCGTTTTTTTGTTCTCCTTTTTCTTCTGTTTTGTGTTTGAATTTGGAAAAAGGAAGGAGAGATAGAGAAAGAGAGAGAGACCAGAAGAGAACTAGAAAGAGAGAGAGAGAGAGAGAGAGAGAGAGAGAGAGAGAGAGAGAGAGAGAGAGAGAGAGAGAGAGAGAGAGAGAGAGAGAGAGAGAGAGAGAGAGAGAGAGGGACAGAGAGAGAATGACAGATAGACAGAAAGAGAACGAAGGAGAAAGAGAGAAAGAGAGAGAGAGAATGACAGATAGACAGAAAGAGAACGAAGGAGAAAGAGAGAAAGAGAAAGAGAGAGAGAGAGAGAGAGAGAGAGAGGGAGGGAGAGAGAGAGAGAGAGAGAGAGAGAGAGAGAGAGAGAGAGAGAGAGAGAGAGAGAGAGAGAGAGAGAGAGAGAGAGAGAGAGAGAGAGAGAGAGGAAGAGAGAGAGAGACAGCCTGACAAACATAGACAAAAAAGAGAGAGAAAGTCTATACTTACAAAAGAATCTACCCGCACACACGCACACACACACAAACGTACATAATGATGACCGCTGGCCCCCTGTAGTGCCATATAAGTAATCTCCAATCTCAGTCATCATCCAGGCCACGCCTTCTCATCCCCATGGGGGGGGGAAGAGGAAGGGAGGGAAGGAAGGGAAGGGGGAGGAGAGAGATAGAGAGAGAAGCCAAGGATGGAAGGAGGGATAGGGAAAGAAGAATATAAAAGGATGGTGGGAAAGGTGAGAAGGGAGGAGGAGGAGGAGGAGGAGGAGGAGGAGGAGGAGGAGGAGGAGGAGGAGAAGAAGAAGAAGAAGAAGAAGAAGAAGAAGAAGAAGAAGAAGGAGAGAGAGAGAGAGAGAGAGAGAGAGAGAGAGAGAGAGAGAGAGAGAGAGAGAGAGAGAGAGAGAGAGAGAGAGAGAGAGAGAGAGAGAGAGAGAGAGAGAGAGAGAGAGAGAGAGAGAGAGAGAGAGAGAGAGAGAGAGAGAGAGAGAGAGAGAGAGAGAGAGAGAGAGAGAGAGAGAGAGAGAGAGAGCGTGCGAAGAGGGTAGTCCAACCTCTGTGGCTACTCTACACTGAATCATTTATCTTGCCAAAAGCCGGAATGTTTAATGGAACGAAAGCGCACGAACTGGACATCGAGGAAGAGTGGGGAGAGGGGGGAGGGGGGACGGGGGAGGGGAAGATGGGGAGGGGGAGGGGGAAGGAGGGAGGAGGGAGGGGAAGGAGGGGAAGATGGGGAGGGGGGACGGGGGAGGAGGGGGAAGGAGGGGAAGAGGGGGAGGGGGAAGGAGAGGAGGGGAAGGAGGGAGGAGGGGAAGAGAGGAGGGGAAGGAGGGAGGAGGGGGAGGGAGGAGAGGAGGGGAAGAGGGGAGGGGGATGGGGAGGAGGGGAAGGAGGGAGGAGGGGGGAGGGAGGAGAGGAGGGGAAGAGGGGAGGGGGATCGGGGGAAGGAGTGGAGGAATGGAGAGGAAGAAGAGGAGGATAAAGTGAAGGAGTAAGAGGCTGGGAGAACGATAATAGAGGAAAATAGGGATAATGGAGAGAAGAGACGATCGAAAGGAGGAGAATGATAAAGTGAAGGAATAAGAGGAAGAGGAGGATAAAAAAAGGAGAGAAGAGAAGGAAGAGGAGTAGGAGCAGGAGGAGGAGGGTAGAAAAGAGGAATAAGAGGAAGAGGAGGATAAACAAAGGAGAGAAGAGAAGGAAGAGGAGGAGGAGGAGGAGGAGGAGGGTAGAAAAGAGGAATAAGAGGAAGAGGAGAGCGACTATTTAGATACAGAAGAGGTAAGAAAGAAAGACAACGAAGAAGAAGAAGTAGAAGAAGACGGAAAAGAAGAAAACATAGGAAGTAGAAGAAAAAAGAAAAGAAAAAAAGAGAACTAGAAAAAATAATAAGAAAAGAAACAAAAGAAAGAAAGAAAGAAAAAAAAACGAAGCAAAAAACACACACACAAAAAAAAGTGAAGAAGTAAAAACCCCTCAATCGAAATGAAGAGAAGATACGATCAAAAAATACTCGACGCTTTATGAAGTCATGCGTTATCGTAGGTCATGCGTCAAGAACGGGCGTGAATTAAATGCATCCATTTGTTCTTCGGCCGATGAGCCACGCGAGGAAACAATGCGCTTAGTTAATGCGCTCGCTTAAACTGACTGAGAGATTGTACATAATTGTTGTTGTTTGGTCTGTCTGTTGACTAGCTTTTGTTGTTGTTGTTGCTTTTGTCGCCGTTGTTATTATTATTGTTATTGTCATTACTATCACTATCATTGTTGTTATCTTCATTGTCATTATCATTATCATTATCACTAATATCATTTAATCGTAGTGGTAGCAGTAGTATTATTAACATTAGTAGTGGTAGTAGAAAAAGAGGCAGTAATAGCAGTAAGAGTAGTAGCAGTAGTAGTTGTAGTAGTAGTAGTTATAGTAGTAGTAAAAGGAGCAGTAGTAATAATCGCAATAATACTAGTAGTAGTAGTAATAGTAGTAGTAGTAGGAGGAGGAGGAGGAGGAGGAGCAGGTATGCATGTCCACAAAAATTTAATGTCATAAAGTATAATAGTAGTAGTAGTTTTTGCAATTTCATCTGTTTTGTATTGATAGAGAGAGAGAGAGAGAGAGAGAGAAAGAGAGAAAGAGAGAGAGAGAGAGAGAGAGAGAGAGAGAGAGAGAGAGAGAGAGAGAGAGAGAGAGAGAGAGAGAGAGAGAGTAAAAGAGAGAGAGAGAGAGAGAGAGAGAGAGAGAGAGAGAGAGAGAGAGAGAGAGAGAGAGAGAGAGAGAGAGAGAGAGTAAAAGAGAGAGAGAGAGAGAGAGAGAGAGAGAGAGAGAGAGAGAGAGAGAGAGAGAGAGAGAGAGAGAGAGAGAGAGAGAGAGAGAGAGAGAGAGAGAGAGAGAGAGAGAGAGAGAGAGAGAGAGAGAGAGAGAGAGAGAGAGAGAGAGTAGATGGAGAGCAAGAAAGGCGGTAGAGATCAAAGGAGCCTGGCGATAAGTGACAAGTGAACGCCATTGTTCATGACGGTCCGTGGCGTTCAAAGCAAGAACACGAAAGAACATGGCCAATTATATATTCATTGCTTAAGAACTCCAACTCCCCCAGGACCCCCCCCCCACCCACCCACTCGTGACAAAGACCACTATACCCGGGTTGAGTTGAAGAGCCTAAACACAACCTTCATCTTTTTCCTTTTTGTTTTTATTTCTCTCTTTTTAAACAATTGTTTTTACGACTAAATGCATTTTTTTATGATCATCTCCAGGATTAACGAAAGGTTGAGAATCCTTTATTAGAGAATATCACTTGTTTATATATAGATTTTTCCAAACGCAGAATTCGATGTGTGAGGATCACGTTTTGGCGGGACAATAAACCCGGGTTGTGTAGACGAGACGAAGTGAAAGAACTTGGACACGAGTCTTTTTCACATGATAATTCATGACTGACCGGTTGTATTGGGGGGTGGGTGAAGGGGGGAGGGGATCTATGCTCCCCCTTCCCCCCTCCTCCTCTCACACAGCGTCTGATATTCATGGCATCATGCAATCGATTGGCTTATGAATAGGCCACTCGTATCGGATGGAAACTGATCGGTTTTCGACGGCCATGTTAGGATAACTGATGCAAATATATGAACTTCATCTCGAGATAATCCTCTTTTTTTCTCTCTTCTCGTCCTCTTTTTTTCTCTCTTCTCGTTCTTCTTATGAATTTTTTTTCGTGTGCTGAAGGGGGAAGTGATTCTAGTCTATATATTCTTTTGTATAATGACAGAGTGAGGAAGTGGGAATATTTTATTAGGCAAGAATCCTACTTGTTAAAACCTTAACAAATACGTTGTCCGTTTCAGT
>BOPN01000855.1:160000-162500 GCA_017312705.2 Penaeus japonicus | reverse complement strand
TCTCTCTCTCTCTCTCTCTCTCTCTCTCTCTCTCTCTCTCTCTCTCTCTCTCTCTCTCTCTCTCTCTCTCTCTCTCTCCTCTCTCTCAAGGCAAACCCAGGTTCTCTCAACGTTTTATTTATGTAGCAGAGGCCTTCTGGTAGTCTTAACTGAGGACTAAAGTTAAGTCGAAAAGCTATGTGGCAGAGTTACTTGACTCAAGGTAGAGGAGGGAGGAGGAGGGGGAGGAAGAGAGGGGTGAGGGGAGGAGGAGGGAGGAGGGGAGGAGGGGTGAGGGAGGGAGAGAGGGAGGAGGGGTGAGGGGAGTTGGTGGAATGGAGAGGGAAGGAGGAGAAGAAAGGCAGAAGAAGAAGAAGAAGAAGAAGGAGGAGGAGGAGGAAAAAGAAGAAGGGATAAGGAGAAGGAGGGAGAAGAGGGGAAGAAAAGAGAGAGAAGAAGGAAGGAGGGAATTGAAGAGGTAAAGAAGGAGAGAGAGCAATAGAAACAGAAACAGAGAGAGATCAACATATAACCCGAAGATAACATAAAGATTCTAACTTATCATAACATCCCCAACATCCTAATGCTAACGTGCACACAAAAAACACACACAAAAACACACACACACACAAAATCAAATCACCTTTAAAATCAGAAAAACGAAAAAAAAACACACACAAAAACACAAAAAACACAGAAAAAAATCAATCCTATAAAATCGAAAAAAAAAACAGCACAGCAGCCAATTGACCCCTCGCATTCACTCAAAGGGTATCAAAAGTCTATCATTAAATACACCCAAATGGCGTTTTCCTCTCCGGTAACTGTTTACAACGTATCCGCGTTAATCCGCAGTGAATCCGCGTTAATCCACGAACGCTTACTCAAACGTCAACAAAGTATACATGATCGGCCGGTAATTCCCACATGGCAATATATAACTAATTAACAAAGACTATGTTGCTGCTTGTGTTTACACGTTAGAGAAAAGAAGGAATTCTGTTGATCATCACCTGTGCAAGGTAATTAATTGTAAGTTTTGCTGCTCGTCATTAGTGTTTTTATTATTATTATTATTATTATTATTATTATTATTATCATTATTATTATTATCTTTTTTTTTTGTTCTTTCTTATTTCTTGTTCATTGTGTTATGGTTATTACTTTTATGATCATTATTGTTATTGATTTATAGATATCATTATTATCATATTCATTATCAATATCCTTATCATCTTCTTTATTGTCAATATCATCTTTATTTGAGTTACCTCATCATCATCATCATCATCATCATTATCACCATCGTCACCATAGTCCTTCCTATTACCATTATCTAACTCAAACATTTTTTCCATTTGCCTATTCTCTTTTTCTTTTCCTCTCCTCTCCCCCTTTTTTTTTCTCCTTTATTTCTTTCCCCTCTCTACTCCTTCCCTTTCCCCTCTGTCTCTTCCTTTCTTTTCTCCTCTACCTCTTTGCCCTCTCTTCTTTCACCTGGCTTGCTGCTTCTACCTTCTCACTGCCACTGCTGCCCTCTCTTCTTCTCACACCTTTCCCCCCCTCTTCTCTCTCCCCCCTTCCCCTCTTCCCCATATTCTCTGCTCAGTAGGCTATTATTTAAAATCATTCTCTCTCTTACTTTTATTTTAACATGTTTGTCTGTTTGTCGGTCCTGTTTGTTTCCTCTCTCTCTCTCTTTCTCTCTCTCTCTCTCTCTCTCTCTCTTTTTTTTTTTTTCTCTCTCTCTCTCTCTCTCTCTCTCTCTCTCTCTCTCTCTCTCTCTCTCTCTCTCTCTCTCTCTCTCTCTCTCTCTCTATCTATCTTTCTCTCTCTCTTTCTTTTGTATAATTGTTTGCTTGTATCTCTCACTCATCCCCTCCCCACTCCCACCTAAAAAAAAAAAAAAAAAAAAAGCAGAACTTCCAATTCATCTCTTTACGTTTTCTCCTCATTCTACGTATGTCCAACATTAATTATGCAAAGCAGACTTGTGTCCACGAGTCTCCGTTATTTGCGACCGCGGTTCGGCCAGTATGCAAATGACAAAACAATCAATAGCACTGGTACTTTCGGTAAAAATGGCAAAGTTAGTGCTGTAGCGTAGCTGGTAACTGCGAAATTGCCTGCGCCTTTTTTAACGAAAATATTATTTGTTTTTTGGAGCGGTGGGGTGGGTTCGGGGGTGGGGTGGGGTGGGGGGGGAGGTGTAGGTTTGTGTGTGTTTGTGTTTGGGTGTTTGTGTGTGTTTGTGTGCGTTTTGGGCAATGAAGTGATACACATAACGTATATAAATCACGTATAAACAATAAACAAATAAACAAAATACTTAATAAACGTTATTATTCTCAGCCAAATCACTCTATAATCAAAATCTGATTTATTCCCAATTCCCACCTTCCTTCCACTTCCCTCTTACCCCTCTACTTCCGACACTTCTTCCCCATCACCTACCGTCTCCTCCCCTCCTCCCATCCACCCCTCCTTCCCTTCCAACACCTCTTCCCCCTCACCTCCCCTC
>BOPN01000855.1:150000-155000 GCA_017312705.2 Penaeus japonicus | reverse complement strand
CACACATACATACACACACACACACACACACACACACACACACACACACACACACACACACACACACACACACACACACACACACACACACACACACACACACACACACACACACACTTACACACACACACCCACAAACCTAAAACTCTTCTAAACTCACACACACGCATTATCACACCTGGTACGCCCACCCTCCCACCCACCTCAGTACCTCAGCATCCAAGCAATTTGCATCTTATCTCTCGACTCAATCCCCTACTGCCTCATGCATCATTGTTGCAATGCATAAATCATTTCTTGAGTTCCGAGCTTCAGACACTCTTCAGTGCATGAGTTCATTTATTATCGTATTCTGTTTCTCACTTTTTTTGTCACTTCATCTTTATTGATATTGTTGTTTGTTTTGTTTTTTATCTTATGTTTCTGTTTCTCTATTAATTTTGACTCATCGAAGGTAAGTTCTTGTATCTAACTTCTAATATTCCCAACGAAAGACAGCTCTTCTTCAAAAGACAGCTTCCTCTACTAAAAACAGCTTCTTTCTATAAAAAAAGACAGCTTCTTTCTACTAAAAACAGCTTCTTTCTATAAAAAAGACAACTCCTTTCTACAAAACAACTGCTTTCTACAAAAATGCAACTTCTTTCTAAAGACAATTCCTTTCTAACTACAAGGATGATCTATCTTTTCCTACATATCTACAAAGGTATCTCTCACGACTGCTGCTTCTCAACGAGATCTACTCATTTACTTTATTTTTTCCACAGGTTTTGATGTTGTTTTCTTTATTTTTCGACAGCAGAATTGCCTCTTCTGTGAGCATCGATACCTTCTGCTCCGGACGGAAGCAAGAATCTCTGTTATTTTCCCCATATCTATGTGTTTTTATTTTACCTATTAAAAAAAAAATCTTCTCTCTCTCTCTGTGTCTCTCTCTCTCTCTGTCTCTCCCTCTCTCTCCTCTCTCTCTCTCTCTCTCTCTCTCTCTCTCTCTCTCTCTCTCTCTCTCTCTCTCTCTTTCTCTCTTTCTCTCTCTCTCTCTCTCTCTCTCTGTCTCTCTCTCCTGTACTTATAAATACTTATTATTTTCTTATCTCCCTACATTTTATAAATGATCTCTTTCTACCCTACAAACCTCATCTTTCTACAACTACACATATCCATTTCCAGTTACCTCTCCCCCCCTTCCCCCTCTCCTTCCCCTCCTATCTCCTCTCTCCTTACCCTCCCTCTAATCCTTTCTCCCTCCCCCTCTTCCTTCTCTCCTTCCCCTCTCCCCTTCTCCCTTTCCCTCATCCCCCTCTCCCTTCTCTCCTCCCCTCTCCTCACCCTCATCTCCCCTCTCCCTACTTTCTTCTTCCCCTCATCTCCCCTCCCCCTCCCCCCCCCCCCCTTACCCGAATGTCTATACTTCTACAAGAGCTAAATTAGTCACAGCATCCTAAAACACGCGGTTCATTATAAACTTCTCCCTACCTGTGCGAAGAAGACTTCGCAGTTTGCATAATCTTTCTCGTGCGCTGTGGCCGTGGCATGGCTGTTGGCACATTTCGTTTGCTCTTTTGCTTTTTATTTATTTATTTTATTTATTTATCTATTTATTTTATGTTATTTTCTTTGGTCTGTAACGGGTGTTTTTTTTTCTCTCTCTCTCTCTCTCTTTCTGCTTTCTCTGTGTTTCTGTTTCTGTCTCTGCTCTATCTCTATCATATCTCTCTTCTCCTTCTCTTTTTCTCTCTCTCTCTCTCTCTCTCTCTCTCTCTCTCTCTCTCTCTCTCTCTCTCTCTCTCTCTCTCTCTCTCCCTCACTCCTCTTTAAACACACCCCCAAAATGTAGTACCAACTGAAGGACAAAACAACCACACCAATCTTTCTCTCTCCCTCTTCTCCTCCACACTCAGCCATTCTCTCTCTTTTATCAGTATTCTATCCTCCCTATTTTTCCCCCTCCCCCCCCCCCCCCCAATTTTTTGTGTGATCAGGGACCCGTCACCCCGCCCTACACTGTGCCCAGCGTGCACTACTGACATGCTCTACAGTAAACAGGCTGTGTAGTCAGTGATTGGTTCATTAAAGCCCCTGGCCGCTGATGATATTCTTGCCATAGTATTCTCAGATATTATTATTTCCAGCTCTCCATCCATTATTCGTTGGTTAATGGGCCCTGTTTTCTTTCCATTGGCTTTCACATGATGAGTATCATCCTTAGATTTCACGAGTAAAGGCTTCTTCTCCCATATTTTTAATCTGGTCTGCTTATTCTTTTTGTTTTCTTAGAACAAGTGTGTTATATTTTTTCTATTTCTTTTCTTTCTTTGCTGCATTCATAAAAAATTATTCGTCCTGATATCAGAGTTAATAATTGAGCTCATTAGCAACGTCATTGATTTGTCACGTGTTTTCTGCTGCATCAGCTGAAAGTCTATCTGTCAATTAATTATTCCCTTTCGTGAGGTTACAGCCAATGCCCGGATCTCTCTCTCCCTGTTTCTACGAATCCGGAGTAGTTGCCATACGCGAAGATAATGGTTATTACCTACTCCCTGTCTCCTTCTCTCAGGCGAAGGGTCTCTCGAACATCCATATTATATAGATCAATAACTATTATATCACCAGCGCTGTTGTGGTCGCTTACAACACAAAAACACACGAGGACGCTCACTGTTGTGGTCGGATGAGCAAACTAAACTCATGTAAAGAAAAACTGTGGAAGAAGAATTAAAAAAAATAATAATAAAACTAAAGCTTATTTGTAAAGGAGCAGTCGGTAAGTAACCCCCAAGCTTGTATGTGGTCAGGGTTTCCCACGCCCACCGATACCGCCCACAATCCTCCCTCCCTCCCTCCTTCCTCCCTTACCCTCCTACTGCCCCTCCCCTCCCTCCCCTCCCTCAGTCCTTCCTCCCTTACCCTCCTACTGCCCCTCCCCTCCCTCCCCTCCCTCAATCCTTCCTCCCTTACCCTCCTACTGCCCCTCCCCTCCCTCAGTCCTTCCTCCCTTACCCTTCTACTGCCCCTCCCCTCCCTCCCCTCCTTCCTCCCCTCCCTCCTACCCCTCCCCCCTCCTCCGCCCATGGGGGACACCCGGGCAGAGTCCTCAGAGGAAACAAAAAGGGAGGAGGAATACAGCATCGGACCACAAGGATGATGTAGGGACGTATCTCGTAGCCCCTCCATTTGAGGCTACTTCCCCTTAGCATATGAATGGTCAATTTTAGCAGGGGATTGTCGAGATGTGGTGGGGTTAGGGTAGGTAGGGTAGGGTGGGGTAAATTGGGGTGGGGGGTGGTGAGTTTGGGAGGGGGAGGGGAGAGAAGGGGAGGAATGAAGGGAGGGAGGAGAAGGAGGAGGGCTTGCGATGGAAGAGGAGTGAAGAGATGGGAGGATGGCAGCGTGGGGAAGGTTCTCTTGTATGTCATTAATATATAAGAACATAATAATTAAATTTGTGACCATTAGAAGTAGTAGCAGTAGTAGTAACATTAGTGGTGGTAGTAGTGGTGGTAGTAGTAGCAGTAGTAGTAGTAGTAGTAGTAACAGCAGCAACAACAGTAAGGTGACAATATATACAGCCTTAGTAGTAGTAGTCGCTTATCAGCAGTACCAAAAGTAGTGAAAGAGCTTATGAGAAATCATTTAACAACAATAATGACGAAAATTCATTTCAGTACTGGCCACATTAGCTCTCTAAAGATAGTGCAGCTAGGAAGCGTGGCCTCATGACACCTCTAGTGACAACCTGAGACACCATCTGTGCGTCACCATAAACATGATGTCTAACAGCAGCAGCAATAATATCTACCTCCCCCCAAAAAAAATCTCTACCCCCCACACACACACTACAAAAAAAAAAAAACTAGACCACACCGCAGACAAGAACCCCCTCCCCTCCTTCTCCCTCCCCCTCCCCTCCTTCCTCCTCTCCCCCTCCCCCTCCTTCTCCCTCTCCCCCCCCCTCCCCCACCCCCATAAAAGGACACACGAGGATGAGTGTAGGAAAAGGGTGAGCAGTGGGGACCAGGCACCCTGCATGAGCCATTGTTGTTCCAAAGAGCGCCATTGAGCTCAAGACTAGTACCGCTTTCTGCTTGCCCCTTTTGTTCGCGCGAGGGTATGCTGAATTCATGGGGTCTAGCTTGTCGGGAGGGGGAGGGGTGGGGGAGGGCGGACGAGGTGGGGGATGGGAAGGTGGAGGAGCTGAGGTGGAGGGCTTGGTAATGTGTGGAGGGATGGAGGGATGGAGGAGGGGTGTATGAAAAGGGAGGGGAAGGTGGAGGGGGTGGAAGGTGGAGAGTTGGGGTTATGGTAGGGGAGTAGGGGTTATGGTAGGGGTGGAGAGGTTGGGGTGGATGGGTGGTGGGAGTTGGAGGTTAATGAGTTTGGGTGGATGAGGGGTGGAGGTGGAGTGGTTGCAAGTGGATGGGTGGAAGGAGGTTATTGGGGACAGGAGAATAGAGGGTGTTGGGGTGGAGTAGTGGGGGAGTGGGGGGATTAAGGGGCGTGATCAAGGGGGAGGGGGAGGGAGAGGGGAAGAAGGAAGGAGAGGGAAGAGGTCACTCTCTCTCTCCCCCCCCTCTCCTCCCCGCCATGCACTTACCTCCCATTTCTTGATCAGAGTCATGTGCGCCATATGGTCAATTGCATTTCTCTCTGTCTCTCTCTCTCTTTCTCTCTCTCTCTCTCTCTCTCTCTCTCTCTCTCTCTCTCTCTCTCTCTCTCTCTCTCTCTCTCTCTCTCTCTCTCCCTCTCTCTCTCTCTCTCTCTCTCTCTCTCTCTCTCTCTCCCTCCCTCTCCCTCTCTCTCTCTCCCTCTCTCTCTCTCTCTCTCTCTCTCTCTCTCTCTCTCTCTCTCTCTCTCTCTCTCTCTCTCTCTCTCTCTCTCTCTCTCTCTCTCTCTCTCTCTCTCTCTCTCTCTCTCTCTCTCTCTCTCTCTCTCTCTCTCTCTCTCTCTCTCTCTCTCTCTCTCTCTCCTTCCCACTCTCTCTCTCTCTCACAACAGTG
>BOPN01000855.1:132500-137500 GCA_017312705.2 Penaeus japonicus | reverse complement strand
GAGTTAGAGAGAGAGAGAGAGAGAGAGAGAGAGAGAGTAACGCAAGCAAACAACCATTATACAATCAACAAATGAAACTTTTCAACACACTGATTTGGCCCAATTTGACCTATCGTGTTTTTTTTTTCTTTTCTTCTTTTTTTTTTTTTTTTTTTTTTTGAATAGTTAACTACAATCCACGTGGCTATCTACTCTCCGATCTCTTGTTCTGCCGCCAAACCTCTAACCAGTGTTTCGGTCTCCTGCACACACACACACACACACACACACACACACACACACACACACACGTACACACACACACACACAAACACACACACACTTCTTTCCTATTTCTAAACCCCTTCAACACCTTCCCCTTTCCCTCTCTCTATCTCTCTCTCTCATTCTTCTCCCCCCGCTCCCTCTCCCTTTCCCTCCCTACTTCTTCTCCATCTCACACCTTCCCTTCTTCATCTCATTCTCACTCATTCCTTCCTCTCTCCCTTTCCCTCTCTCTGTCCCCTTTCCTCCTCCCTCCTTCTCCCTCCCTCCCTCATTCCTCCTCCTCCCTCCCTCCCTCCCTCAACCATCCTCCTCCCTACTTCCCTCATTCCTCCTCCCTCTTTCATCCCTCCATCCCTCCTCTCTCCCTCCCTCCCTCCTTCTCCCTCTCCCTCCTTCTCCCTCAACCATCCTCCTCCCTATTTCCCTCATTCCTCCTCCCTCATCCTTCCTTCTCCCTCTTTCATCCCTCCATCCCTCCTCCTCCCTCCCTCCATCCTTCTCCCCCATCCCTCCCTCCTTCTCCCTCTCCCTCCCCCATCCCTCCCTCATCCATCCCTCCTCCTCCCTCCCTTCCGTCATCCCTCCTTCCCTCCCTCCTTCTCCCTCTCCCTCCCCCATCCCTCCCTCATCCATCCTTCCTTCTCCCTCTTTCATCCCTCCATCCCTCCTCTCTCCCTCCCTCCCTCCTTCTCCCTCCCTCCCTCCTTCTCCCCCATCCCTCCCTCCTCCTCCCTCCCTCTCCCTCCCCCATCCCTCCTTCTCCTCCCCCTTCTTCTCCCTTCCTTTCCCTCTCCCTCCCTCCATCTCTCCCTTCCGTCATCCCTCCTTTCCCCCTTCTTCTCCCTTCCTTCCCCTCTCCCTCCCTACACCTCGACAAAGCCGGGCATTTTCACACTCGCCCGCGTCACTACACGTGTACTATTACAACCGACACCCTCTTCCCGCTCAAAGGCCGTCACTCGCGCGCGTAAAACAAGGCCTTCAAGATACCTCGCCGCCATTTTGAAAATCCGTCTCTCATTCTTCAAGCGATTGAGATGACCTTTCCGCCGAGGCTTTACGAGCGGGGGTATCGTCTCTACAGCTCTTTATTGCCCCCGCTGACGTGCCCTCCCGTGCCCCGTGGAGGTAAACAATAAGCGTTTCTGTTGGTTCGAAAATTGGATCGTCGTGTGTATACATATAGCTCGCCGGAGCGCGCTTCAACGGGCCCGCTTTCCCTTCTCCGCGGGGTGATTTATTTTTTATTTTTTCATTTATATTTTTATTTTGTTTATTTTTATTATTATTATTATTATTATTATTATTATTATTATTATTATTATTATTATTATTATTATTATTATTATTATTTTGTTGTTGTTGTTCTTGAGATGTGATTTTTTTTTTCTGTCTCTTGGGATTTATTTTTTAATATTTATTTCATCTATCTATAGTTGTTCGTTTATTTTTCCTTTTGCTGTGTGTACTATAATCATCTGTCTCTCTCCCTCTCTCTCTCTCTCTCTTCCTCCCTTTTCTCCTTCCCTCCCTTCCTTCCTTCCCCCCTCCTTTCCTCCCTCCCCTCCCCCCATCTCTCTCCCTCTTCCCTTACCTTCCCCTCAAAAAAAAAAAAAAAAAAAAAAAAAAATCCACACATCTTCCTCTCAACAGGATCACCAAACAAACTAAGACAGAGAACAAGAACGGAATGAAAAAAAAAATAAATAAATAAAAATAAATAAATAAAAACACGCACATAGACACAAGCGCAAGTGTTAACAGGAGCTTCTGCAAGCATGCATGAGACTCAAATCAAGTGCATCTTATTAGGGGTTAGATGTGTCTAGACACAACATGGGAGTAAAATATATGGGTGAGAGTGAGGGAAGGAATGAGGGAGGAAGAGAAAGAAAGAAAGAGGAAGAAGGAGAGAGAGGGAGAGAGAGAGAGAGAGAGAGAGAGAGAGAGAGAGAGAGAGAGAGAGAGAGAGAGAGAGAGAGAGAGAGAGAGAGAGAGAGAGAGAGAGAGAGAGAGAGAGAGAGAGAGAGAGAGACAGAGACAGAGACAGAGACAGAAACAGAGAGAGAGAATAAAAGAACGAAAGTCATTGAGCGACAGAGAGAGAGAGAGAGAGAGAGAGAGAGAGAGAGAGAGAGAGAGAGAGAGAGAGAGAGAGAGAGAGAGAGAGAGAGAGAGAGAGAGAGAGAGAGAGAGACAGAGACAGAGACAGAGACAGAGACAGAAACAGAGAGAGAGAATAAAAGAACGAAAGTCATTGAGCGACAGAGAGAGAGAGAGAGAGAGAGAGAGAGAGAGAGAGAGAGAGAGAGAGAGACAGAGAGAGAGAGAGAGTGAGAGAGAGACAGAAACAGAGACAGAGACAGAGACAGAGACAGAGATAGAGAATAAAAGAACGAAAATCATTGAGCGACAGAGAGAGAGAGAGAGAGAGAGAGAGAGAGAGAGAGAGAGAGAGAGAGAGAGAGAGAGAGAGAGAAAGAGAGACAGAAACAGAGAGAGAAACAGTCAAGCAAACCGAGAAACATAGAGAGAGAAACAAACAGAGAGAGGAAGCAGAGTGCAACAAAATAAGCGAAAGCTGTCTCTCACATCGAGCGCCCACATACCTCAAGCACCTGTCTCTCACCACTGCCAGAAAGCAACAGTAAACACGAGAGCAGAGCATCCTTCCGAATTGATATCAAGAGAATAATATTGCACGATCAAAACGATTCCATTGCAAACCTCTTACACCATACAATCAACACTGACAAAGCATTAGTACAACTAACACACACACACACACACACACACACACACACACACACACACCTTTAATCACCATACCTCAAAAATAATAAGGCGACCGTGAAGATGATATAAATATATGCAATCATGATATTGAAAAGTTACTGAACCCGAGTGTGTGTGTGAGTGTGTGTGTGTGTGTGTGTGTGTGTGTGTGGGGCAGCTGACTCGAATGCTGAATCACGTAGCAGCTGCATATCATTATAATCCACCCACGTTATACCAAAGTACCTGTCGGAAAGGCTATAAGCAACAGCAGTTATCACTTTTGAAGGTTTAAAGTTCCTTTTAGCTAATGTCCAACCGTCCATCAGCCGAACGGACTCTCAGCTGGCGAGGAAAGAGAGGTATTATATGCATTTGTTAGTGGGAATGTCCTTCCTGCGTTTAGGCTGATTGCGAGGGTGTGAAATTTCTGTGGGAGGGAGAGGGTATGGGGTGAGGGGAGAGGGGGAGGGGGAGGGGGAAAGGGGAGGGGGAGTGGGGATAGGGTGAGGGGAGGAGGTGAGGGGGAGGGAAAGGGGGAGGGGGAAAGGGTGAGGGGGAGTGGGGATAGGGTGAGGGGAAGGGTGAGGGGGAGGGGGAGTGTGGATAGGGTGAGGGGAAGGGGGAGGGGGAGGGGGATAGAGGGGGAGGGGGGGAGAGGGTGAGGGGGAGGGGTGAGAGGAGAAGGGGAGTGGGGATAGGGTGAGGGGAAGGAGAGGGGGGAGGGGGAGAGGAAGGGGAAGGGGAAGGGGGAAGGGGAGGAGGTGAGGGGAAGGGGGAGGGGGAGGAGAGGGGGAGAGGGGGAGGAGGTGAGGGAGAGTGAAAGGGGAGGAGGTGAGGGAAAGGGGAAGGAGAGGGGTGAGGGAAAAGGGGTGAGAGAGAGGGTAAGGGGAAGGGGAAAGGGAGAGGTGAAGGGAAGATGGAGAGGGGAAGGAGATAGGGAGACGGAGAGGTGAAGGGAAGAAGGAGAGGGGAAGGGTTGAGAGAGAAGGAGAAGGGGGAGGGGGTACTATAAGAAATCAGCATCTCTCATACTTATCGGTGTTTCTTCTCCCTCCTTGTTCCGGCGTCTCACACTTACCTAAAAGGAGAAAAGAGAAATAGAGAGAATAAATAAATGAGTAAAATCAATCTTACTTTAGGGACAAAATATACTTCGTTGAGTATATCCAACCCACCTTTCATATACAACATAATATTTCTTATAATCATTTCGAGACCAAAAGCAAATGTAAAAAGAGAAAGCACGAAAATAATTCATATACAACTAAATAAATCATTTCAAATACTTATTTCGAATCAAAAGCAAACGAAAAAAAGAGAGAAAGAGAAAGAACGATAATAAAGCAGAGAAATAAAGAAAACAGAACAGAAACCCCCCAAAAACACGTCACAGAAAGTCCCCTTCAGAGTAAGGAAGGATAATAAACTAAGTCACAGAAAGTCCCCTCCAGAATAAGGAAGGATAATAAACTAATCCATTCCCATTCCTTGATTCCTAATTTCCTCAGAAGGAGTGTTCATCTCAAATAAAGACTTCAAAACCCACCGTCTTGTAGAGTCTTAACCCCGAGCTCCGTGACCTCAGGTTAAAATAGGCAATTTTCGAGCTATTACGAGGTTCAACAAACCAATATCTCAGTAATAAGTGATGTTTTCTACAACAATCGCTGAGCTTTATTTATAATCTAATCCTCTCTTCAAATATGGTTGTGTAATGGGTGTGATGTTCATATGAACTTTTGGAGATGTATATGTTCAGAGTGTTCTGTCTCTGCCACGTCGGGGTTCGTGGGTAACTAGTGAGTGTTCAAAACTGTTCATGTATCCTGGGGGTTCTAATGGAAAGGTTTAACAAAATGATAATGATACTGAGAAAAAAAAGTGAAGAAGAAGAAGTAGATAAGGGTGAGGAAGAAGAGGTGGGGGAAAAGGAGGAGGAGGAGGAGGAGGAAGGA
>BOPN01000855.1:125000-127500 GCA_017312705.2 Penaeus japonicus | reverse complement strand
AGGAGGAGGAGGAGGAGGAGGAGGAGGAGGAGGAGGAGGAGGAGGAGGAGGAGAAGGAGAAGGAGAAGGAGGAGGAGGAGGAGGAGGAGGAGGTGGTGGTGGTGGAGATGGAGGTTATGGAGTGGGAGGAAGAGAAGGAGGAGGAGGAGGAGAAGGAGGAGGAGGAGGAGGAGGAGGAGGAGGAGGAGGAGGAGGAGGAGGAGGAGGAGGAGAAGAAGAAGAAGAAGGAGGTGGTGGTGGAGGAGAAGGAGGTGGTGGTGGAGGGGGAGGGGGAGAAGGAGGTGGTGGTGGAGGAGAAGGAGGTGGTGGAGGAGGAGGAGGGGGAGAAGGTGGAGGTGGTGGTGGTGGTGGTGGAGATGGAGGTGATGGTGTGGGAGGAAGAGGAGGAGGAGGACGTGGTGGTGGTGGTGAAGGAGGAAAAGAGAAAAAAGAGACAGAGGAAGGACGGTTGGGATAGAGAGAGAGAGAGAGAGAGAGGGAGAGAGAGAGAGAGAGAGAGAGAGAGAGAGAGAGAGAGAGAGAGAGAGAGAGAGAGAGAGAGAGAGAGAGAGAGAGAGAGAGAGAGAGAGAGAGAGAGAAAGAAAGAGAATAAAGCAGATGAGAGAACTAAAAAATAAAGAAGTCCAGAAACACCTCACCCCGCTCCCTGTCTCCCTCCCTCCCTCCCTCTCCCCCCAGACTCCCTACCTCGACCACTGCTGCCTAAATGATAATACCAATATTTCAATTTTACTGCTGGACATTATAGATGCCATTCCCTCTCCCCCCCTCTCCCTCTCCCCCTCTGGCTTTTCTTTATCTCTTTGTCCCCCTTCCCTCTCCCCCATCCCCTACCCTACACATCCTCTTCCCTCCTTCTTTCTACCAACACCTCCTCTTCCTCCTCCTTCTCTTCCTCTTCCTCCTCCTTCTCTTCCTCTTCTTTCCACCTCCCCTCCCCCCACTACCATCATCAGTCATCTTTTCCCTTCCCCCCTCTACCTCCTCCTTCCCCTCTCCTCCTCCTCCTTTTTCTTCTTCTTCCTCGTCTCCTTTTTCGTCTTCTTCCTCCTCCTCCTCTTCCTCTTCTTCTCCACACCTCCTGCTGGCTGACAAAAGGCATCCCTCGCGTTCATTTCCTCCTCCTCCTCCCCCCCCCCTGCTTCCCAACTAACGTCCGGGAGTCATGTCATCGTCAAGAAAGAGTCATATGACAGATGACATGAATCGGTAAACAACAGTTTTTTTATATGCCTATTTATTTATTTTTATTGTTATATGTATGTATGTATGTATGTATGTATGTATGTATCTAAATATATATATATATATATATATATATATATATATATATATATATATATATATATATATATATATATATATATATATATATATATATATATATATATATATATACTTTTTTTTTTTTGGGGGGAAGGATATATGTTTCTGGCATTTTTTTTTTAATCATATTTTTCTATGAGAGAAAAAAATCCTTATATAAAAAAGACAACCCCATATCTTCAACATCAACCACGTCAACAACCAGCTACTCCAAGAACCCTCCCTTTCCCCCCCCCCCCCCCTGGCCCCTCTACCAGCTAACCTCCCACGACCTGACCCATGTCCCTCCTCGATCCTCAGTGACAAAGACACATCAATCCCATTCCTCAAAAGTTCTTCTCCATCTCTCCTTCTTCCTTCCTTCTTCTCTTGGCTTACGTTCCCCCCCCCTATTTTACACTCCCTTCCCCCTCCCCCTGACCCCTTACCCCCCCCCCCCCCCTCCCCTCCCCTTCCGCGACCTGCAAATGAACAATAAAACCATCTTTCACGGCGGGCCGAAGATAATCGTTCTCCCGGGTACCCTCCCGATGCTTTTGTTCTTCGACGCTCGTTTGGTTTGCCATTTTTCTCTCTCTTCCTATTTTTCTTTTCCTTCTTCTTCCTTCTTTTTTTCTTCTTCTTCTTCGTCTTTTTCTTTTTCTTGATTTTTTTTCTTTAGCTTATCATTTTTTCTTATTTTTTCTTTTTCTTCGTCTTTTTCTTTTTCTTGTTTTTTTCCGTTTTTTTTTTTTTAGCTTATCATTATTACTTTTTCTTCTGCTTCTATTTCTTCTCTCTTCTTTTTTATTCTTTTTTTTATCCATCTTTATTCATCTCCTTCATATTTTTTTTTTCGTTTTTCTTTTTGTTCAGTGTAGGTTTCCGGTAAATAATCATTTCGGTTTTGAATGTTTGTAGTCTTGTCGAAGGAGTAACTGTATATCACTCGGGTGTATGGTATATTTTGTCACTTATAGTATATTTATTTTTATCACTGACCAAAAACTGTAGAAAAAATGGCTATATATGAATGAAAATGTCACAACAAATATGGTAAGCGATATTATCAGTTAAAGTTTCATGAACCTTATTTATGTAAAAAGATAAAAAAAAAATGTAAATGAAAATATGTAAATCTTTTTACAGATTCCTCTTCTTTCCTTCCATACCCTTTACTCTATAGGAAGTCCTC
>BOPN01000855.1:102500-107500 GCA_017312705.2 Penaeus japonicus | reverse complement strand
AGTACTGCTAATGATGATAATAATATCTACGATACCGAAGGAGCACCGAAGGAGCCCCGAAGGAGACCAGAAAGAGACCCGAAGACAACCCAAAGTAGACCCAGAGGAGTCCCGAAAGAGACCCGAAGGAGCCCCGAAGACAACCCGAAGGAGACCCAGAGGAGACCCGAAAGAGACCCGAAGGAGACCCGAAGACAACCCAAAGCAGACCCAGAGGAGACCCGAAAGAGACCCGAAGGAGACCCGAAGACAACCCAAAGCAGACCCAGAGGAGCCCCGAAGACAACCCGAAGGAGACCCGAAGACAACCCAAAGCAGACCCAGAGGAGACCCGAAAGAGACCCGAAGGAGACCCGAAGACAACCCAAAGCAGACCCAGAGGAGCCCCGAAGACAACCCGAAGGAGACCCGAAGACAACCTAAAGTAGACCCGAAGGAGACCCGAAGACAACCCGAAGCAGACCCGAAGGAGACCCGAAAGAGACCCGAAGGAGACCCGAAGACAACCCAAAGCAGACCCAGAGGAGCCCCGAAGACAACCCGAAGGAGACCCGAAGACAACCTAAAGTAGACCCGAAGGAGACCCGAAGACAACCCAAAGCAGACCCAGAGGAGCCCCGAAGACAACCCGAAGGAGACCCGAAGACAACCTAAAGTAGACCCGAAGGAGACCCGAAGACAACCCAAAGCAGACCCAGAGGAGCCCCGAAGACAACCCGAAGGAGACCCGAAGACAACCTAAAGTAGACCCGAAGGAGACCCGAAGACAACCCAAAGCAGACCCAGAGGAGCCCCGAAGACAACCCGAAGGAGACCCGAAGACAACCTAAAGTAGACCCGAAGGAGACCCGAAGACAACCCAAAGCAGACCCAGAGGAGCCCCGAAGACAACCCGAAGGAGACCCGAAGACAACCTAAAGTAGACCCGAAGGAGACCCGAAGACAACCCAAAGCAGACCCAGAGGAGCCCCGAAGACAACCCGAAGGAGACCCGAAGACAACCTAAAGTAGACCCGAAGGAGACCCGAAGACAACCCAAAGCAGACCCAGAGGAGCCCCGAAGACAACCCGAAGGAGACCCGAAGACAACCTAAAGTAGACCCGAAGGAGACCCGAAGACAACCCAAAGCAGACCCAGAGGAGCCCCGAAGACAACCCGAAGGAGACCCGAAGACAACCTAAAGTAGACCCGAAGGAGACCCGAAGACAACCCAAAGCAGACCCAGAGGAGCCCCGAAGACAACCCGAAGGAGACCCGAAGACAACCTAAAGTAGACCCGAAGGAGACCCGAAGACAACCCAAAGCAGACCCAGAGGAGCCCCGAAGACAACCCGAAGGAGACCCGAAGACAACCTAAAGTAGACCCGAAGGAGACCCGAAGACAACCCAAAGCAGACCCAGAGGAGCCCCGAAGACAACCCGAAGGAGACCCGAAGACAACCTAAAGTAGACCCGAAGGAGACCCGAAGACAACCCAAAGCAGACCCAGAGGAGCCCCGAAGACAACCCGAAGGAGACCCGAAGACAACCTAAAGTAGACCCGAAGGAGACCCGAAGACAACCCAAAGCAGACCCAGAGGAGCCCCGAAGACAACCCGAAGGAGACCCGAAGACAACCTAAAGTAGACCCGAAGGAGACCCGAAGACAACCCAAAGCAGACCCAGAGGAGCCCCGAAGACAACCCGAAGGAGACCCGAAGACAACCTAAAGTAGACCCGAAGGAGACCCGAAGACAACCCAAAGCAGACCCAGAGGAGCCCCGAAGACAACCCGAAGGAGACCCGAAGACAACCTAAAGTAGACCCGAAGGAGACCCGAAGACAACCCAAAGCAGACCCAGAGGAGCCCCGAAGACAACCCGAAGGAGACCCGAAGACAACCTAAAGTAGACCCGAAGGAGACCCGAAGACAACCCAAAGCAGACCCAGAGGAGCCCCGAAGACAACCCGAAGGAGACCCGAAGACAACCTAAAGTAGACCCGAAGGAGACCCGAAGACAACCCAAAGCAGACCCAGAGGAGCCCCGAAGACAACCCGAAGGAGACCCGAAGACAACCTAAAGTAGACCCGAAGGAGACCCGAAGACAACCCAAAGCAGACCCAGAGGAGCCCCGAAGACAACCCGAAGGAGACCCGAAGACAACCTAAAGTAGACCCGAAGGAGACCCGAAGACAACCCAAAGCAGACCCAGAGGAGCCCCGAAGACAACCCGAAGGAGACCCGAAGACAACCTAAAGTAGACCCGAAGGAGACCCGAAGACAACCCAAAGCAGACCCAGAGGAGCCCCGAAGACAACCCGAAGGAGACCCGAAGACAACCTAAAGTAGACCCGAAGGAGACCCGAAGACAACCCAAAGCAGACCCAGAGGAGCCCCGAAGACAACCCGAAGGAGACCCGAAGACAACCTAAAGTAGACCCGAAGGAGACCCGAAGACAACCCAAAGCAGACCCAGAGGAGCCCCGAAGACAACCCGAAGGAGACCCGAAGACAACCTAAAGTAGACCCGAAGGAGACCCGAAGACAACCCAAAGCAGACCCAGAGGAGCCCCGAAGACAACCCGAAGGAGACCCGAAGACAACCTAAAGTAGACCCGAAGGAGACCCGAAGACAACCCAAAGCAGACCCAGAGAAAGCTCAAATTACTCGATCTCTGATGAGTTTCAGTGGGGGGGAGGGGGGGAGGGGGGTTCTAGGGGGTAGGAGTGGGTTCTAGGGGGTAGGAGAGAGAGAGAGGAGGAGGAGGTGTAGAGGGGATAGGGGGGGAGGGGTAGAAAGAGAGGAGGTGGGAGGAGGAGTGAGGATTGAGGGAAGGGGAAGTGTAGAATGAAGGAGGTGGAGAGGGGGGGGGGTGTAGGGGAAGGGGGTGATGGATGTGTGGGGGGGATGAGGTTGATGGTAGACGGGGGGGGGGTGAAGGGAGAGGGGGGGGAGGCTGCCATTGCCATTGAAGGATAAGACAAATTTAGGATGTCTCTTGGCGGTCCTTTTTTTATTATTTTTTTATTTATTTTGAATTAGCATGTAATTGTTCTTTCTTCTCTCTTGCTCCAATTATCTCCACTTCTCTCTCTCTCTCTCTCTCTCTCCCTCTCCCTCTCCCTCTCCCTCTCCCTCTCCCTCTCTCTCTCTCTCTCTCTCTCTCTCTCTCTCTCTCTCCCCTCTTAACTCATCCCCAAATATAGGCTAACTTTTGTGCTAAGCTTGTCTTCGGGTAATTAAAAACTAATCACGAGTTACATAAATGATAATAATAACAATATTGGTTAATAATACCTCTCTGCAACGACCATAAGAGCCTACGCATTAGTAGGGAAAACAAAAAGTTGATTCACTCTATCCAGAAAGTGGTTCCATTTTGGCGAAAAAAATGTGTCTCCATTCTAGCCAAGATTTCTATTCTAACCGACGCCTTTAAGATACCAAAGCTAACGTTTTCATTAATCCGCCGAGATAGGGTGGCTAAGGATATTCCTAACAATCAAAAAAAAAGAGGAAAAGAAAAATATGAAATAAACAAAGATAGAAGAATGTTAAAACGCGAAAGAAATCGAAAAAAAAAAAAAATCGTTGAAGGACAGCTCATGGCGGCCATTTTTCTTTTTGTGAGATGCTCGTTTTTTTTCTTCAGGGATGGACGTATAACATTTTTTTTTTCTCTCTCTCTCTCTCGTTTCTTTTTCTAAATCCGGTTCTATGTCGTTAATTCCCCAAAGGTATATATTATTCCGGCTGAAAGTTAGATACTATCGCGTAACTAAACTGGCAGTTGGAGCGAGGACCGGCAATTAATAAGGTGATAAACTTATTTAGAATTCACAATGGGTATTGGGAGATGGGTGGGGGGAGGGGTGGGGGCAGGGGGAGGGGAAGGGGTAGGGGTAGGGGTAGGGATAAGGGTAGGGGTAGGTGAAGGGATAGGGGGAGGAGGGGAGAGGACTTGGAGAGCGGGGTGAGGGGGGTGAGGGAGGGTAAGGGGAAGGGGGAGGGAGAGGAAGGGGAAGGGGGAGGGAGGGGAAGGGGAAGGAGAAGGGAGGGGAAGAGGAAGGGGAAGATGAAGGAAAGGCGGGAGAAAAAGGGGAAAGGAGAGGAAGGAAGAAATAAGAAGGGGGGAGGGAGAATAGACCTCATGCAAGGGGGAGAAAGAAAAGCAGAAAGATTAATGGAGGGAGGAGGAAATAGAAGAGGGGGAAGAGGGAGGGAGGAGGAGGGAAAAGGGAAGAAGGGGGGAGGGAGTCAGAATTGAGCTATGAGATGATCATAAAACAAAAATTAAAAGCTCTTTAGAATACTCATTAATGTTGCTAACATTATCACTATAAATCATCATTATTTCTCTTTTATCCCTACTGTAATTAATCTAAGTATCATTGTAAATGTCATCATTATCATTATCAATATCAATATCGCTCATATCCTTATTATCAACATCATTATCCATTTTCTGTTTTCCTGTTGCAACAACACGCTTACTTACTCTCATTTAAATATATTCATCTATGTAATGATAAAAAATATTTC
Organism: Penaeus japonicus; assembly: GCA_017312705.2. Lineage (NCBI taxonomy): Eukaryota > Metazoa > Arthropoda > Malacostraca > Decapoda > Penaeidae > Penaeus > Penaeus japonicus. Next base: position 102,975 of record BOPN01000855.1, on the reverse strand, counting down.
TTAAAAAAAAAAAAATCAAATAAACATCATGTACATTGTTCTCATACTTATAGATCTCCCCTCGTCCCCCCCCTGCTTCCTTGGTTTCCTATACCCTTCCCTTCTCCACTTCCTCATTCCTCCCTCCTCCTTCACCCTCCTCCCCTCACCCCCTCCTCCACCTCCCCCCTCCCTCCACCCCCTCTCCCTACTTCCCTCTCTCCCTCATCTCTTCCCCCCTCCTTTCCCCTCATTCTCCACCCCTCTCACCCTCCTCCTCCCTCTCTCCTCCTCTCCCTCCCTCCCTCATTCCTTCCTCACCCCCTCCCTCCTCACTCCTCCGTCCTCCCATCCTCCCTTCCTCCTCCTGCCCCTCCCTCCCCCTCTACCCTCCATCCATCATTCTCCACCCCTTCACCCCTCCCTCCCTCCCTCCCTCCCTTCCCCCTTCCCTCCGTCCCTCCCTCTTTCCCACCTTCGTCTCGACGTCGCAGAA
>BOPN01000855.1:35000-40000 GCA_017312705.2 Penaeus japonicus | reverse complement strand
CAATCTCTTCACCTCTTTACTGCCTAACAGCTGTTTTCCGAAGCTCAACCCCCCCCCCCCCTTTCAAAAAAAGACGTCCATTTTACCCGCCACGCAAATTATGAGACCGAAAATTAGCCCCCTTTGGAATTAGCATACGGTTGTGTTTGGGTGGGCTCTTGATTATGCAAAGATCTGGATGACCCTTTTTTTTCCACTGGACGCTCTCGACCTCGCCCCGTTCTGGGTCAGGGAGGGTGTGTTTTCTTCTCTCTTGGGGTCTTTGGCTGAGTCTCCTTCTCTTCTCCCTCTTGGCTGGGGTCTTAGGATTCTTGGTCTGTCTGTCTTTGTCTGTCTTTGTCTGTTGCTGTCAGTCTGTTTGTCTGTTTGGTTCGACTATGTCTATTTGTATGTTTGTCTCTGTCTCTCTCTCTCTCTATCAATCTATTTATCCATCTCTTTCTCTCCCTTTGTTATCCCTGACATTTATAATTCTAATTGCTTAAAACGTCATATCACGAATTTATTCCATATGCTTCTTCTTTCGTAATAAACCTATGCTTATAGACAATGTTAATCAGCGGAATACACGTGCATACATAACTCTGCTTATCTGCCTACATTTCTCATGGAATGACCTCAAGAATAAACCATATGGCTCTGGACGTAAAATTCCCATTCTTCATCCTCCACCTTCCTTTCACTCATCCCCAATTCCTTTTCGTTCGTTAACAAAGGCACAACCCGAGATTACAGCCTCCCCCCCCCACCCCCCCCCCCCCCCGTTAACTCCCGAAAACCTTTCCATTTAAAACAAATAAGCACGGTCTCAAAATCAACTAACAGTTATATGTAGATGAACTGGAAACCCTACGCGCAGGTAGCCGCTGCAGCCACGTACATACATAACAGACATGACAGCCTCCTATTTATTTTGCAATGTACTGTGAATAATAGGCAGGTTTCACCCCTGTCTCAAGGACGATATATAGAGAACTTATTATACAGGGAACTATTCTTCTCCCGGTTCGTATCAACGTTTCAAAAACCTGCTTCGTCTGAAAAATTCAAAAACCCTTCTCCCCGCTTCATCTAAGAGATTCAAAAATCCCCCCCCCCCCGCTTCATCTAAAAGATTCAAAACCCCTTCTCACTCCTTCATCTAAGAGACTCAAAAACCCTTCTCCCCGCTTCATCTAAAAGACTCAAAAACCCTTCTCCCCGCTTCATCTAAGAGACTCAAAAACCCTTCTCCCCGCTTCATCTAAGAGACTCAAAAACCCTTCTCCCCGCTTCATCTAAGAGATTCAAAAACCCTTCTCCCCGCTTCATCTAAGAGATTCAAAAACCCTTCTCCCCGCTTCGTCTAAAAGATTCAAAAACCCTTCTCACTCCTTCATCTAAAAGATTCAAAAACCCTTCTCCCCGCTTCATCTAAGAGACTCAAAACCCCTTCTCACTCCTTCATCTAAAAGATTCAAAAACCCTTCTCCCCGCTTCATCTAAGAGATTCAAAAACCCTTCTCCCCGCTTCATCTAAGAGACTCAAAACCCCTTCTCACTCCTTCATCTAAAAGATTCAAAAATCCCTCCCCCGCTTCATCTAAAAGATTCAAAATCCCTCCCCCCCGCTTCATCTAAGAGATTCAAAAACCCTTCTCCCCGCTTCATCTAAGAGATTCAAAAACCCTTCTCCCCGCTTCATCTAAGAGATTCAAAAACCCTTCTCACTCCTTCATCTAAAAGATTCAAAAACCCTTCTCCCCGCTTCATCTAAAAGATTCAAAAATCCCTCCCCCGCTTCATCTAAAAGATTCAAAATCCCTCCCCCCCGCTTCATCTAAGAGATTCAAAAACCCTTCTCCCCACTTCATCTAAAAGATTGAAAAAGCCTTCTCCCCGCTTCATCTAAAAGATTCAAAACCCCTTCTCCCCACTTCATCTAAAAGATTCAAAAACCCTTCTCCCCGCTTCATCTAAGAGATTCAAAAACCCTTCTCCCCGCTTCATCTAAAAGATTCAAAAACCCTTCTCCCCGCTTCATCTAAAAGATTCAAAAACCCTTCTCCCCGCTTCATCTAAGAGACTCAAAAACCCTTCTCCCCGCTTCATCTAAAAGATTCAAAAAACCTTCTCCCCGCTTCATCTAAGAGATTCAAAAACCCTTCTCCCCGCTTCATCTAAGAGACTCAAAAATCCCTCCCCCCCGCTTCATCTAAAAGATTCAAAAAACCTTCTCCCCGCTTCATTTAAAAGATTCAAACCGCTTCTCCCCGCTTCATCTAAGAGACCCAAAAACCCTCCCCCCCGCTTCATCTAAGAGATTCAAAAACCCTTCTCCCCGCTTCATCTAAAAGATTCAAAAACACTTCTCCCCGCTTCATCTAAGAGACTCAAAAACCCTTCTCCCCGCTTCATCTAAGAGATTCAAAAACCCTTCTCCCCGCTTCATCTAAAAGATTCAAAAACCCTTCTCCCCGCTTCATTTAAAAGATTCAAAAACCCTTCTCCCCGCTTCATCTAAGAGATTCAAAAATCCCCCCCCCCCGCTTCATCTAAAAGATTCAAAAATCCTTCTCCCCGCTTCATCTAAAAGATTCAAAAATCCTTCTCCCCGCTTCATCTAAGAGACTCAAAATTCCCCCCCCCCCCCCGCTTCATCTAAAAGATTCAAAACCGCTTCTCTCCCGGTGGACTGCGAACGGCCAAGAGGTACTGGTACTAGGTCTGCCTCTTTAACACACGGGCATACACGAATCCCCTTCATAAATTCACATCAATAATGGGAACTTTCTTGGAGATGATGAATGCCTCTCGCTGCCGTCCAGTAAACCTGTCGCTACTAATTGGTTGAGTGATGGTTGAACCTTCTTGAGGGACTCGCTCGAGCATCGTTGAGTGACGGCGGAGGAAGTACCATGGGGTAAGGAAGGGGAAGAGAGGGGGAGGGGTGGGAGAGGGGGAGGGGTGGGGGAAGGGGATGGGGGAGGGGTGGGGGAAGGGGATGGGGTGGGGAGGGGGAGGGATGGGGGAGGGGAGGGGTGGGAGAGGGTTGGGGGATGGGGGAAGGGGAGGGTGGGGGAAGGGTGGGAGAGGGGGAAGAGAGGGGGATGGTGAGGGGAGGGGGATGGTGAGGGATGGAGGGGTGAAGAAGAAGGAGGAGGAGGGGGTGGGGCAAGGAGGATCAGAAGGGGATGAGGGAGGGAAGGGGGGGGGGAAGAAGAGGGGGAGGGAAGGGGGGGGGAGAAGAGGGTCAATGGGGAGGAGAAGGAGGACGAAGAGAGATGTGGGAGGGAAGGGGGAAGAAGAAGAAGAGTGGTGATGAAGAAGGTGGAGGCGGGTGGAAAGGATGAGGAAGAGGTGAGGACAGTGCCAAGAGGATGGAAAGGGGAGTAGGTGGAAGAGGAGGAACTAGTGGAGGGTGGATGGAAAGGTGGCAGAATGAAGTGTTGGCAGGATGGAGGGGGCGAAGGGAGGAGGGTAGCGAGGGTGATAGAAGGAGTGAGGATGGAGTGATGGAGGAGTAGGGAAGAGGTGAGTACAGGGAGGGACACGATGGAGGAGAAAGGGGGAGGTGATAAAGGGCAGAGAGAAAGAAGTGATGGTGGAGAGAGAGAGAGAGATAGAGAGAGAGAGAGAGAGAGAGAGAGAGAGAGAGAGAGAGAGAAGCGACGAAGAAGGAGAGAGAGAGAGAGAGGCGACGAATGAGGAGGAGAGAGGGAGGGCAGTTGGAAAGAATTTATGACTTCTTTGTCAGGTCAGCTGAGGTCGGTATATCTTTAATACTACTGGTTCCTGTGTCTACACTTTGTTACAGGCCGTCATTTGTAACCTAATGTGGGGTTGGGTTGGATTATTTCTCTCCCCCCCTCCCCCCTCCCCCCTTCCTCCAGCAGTCATTATGCAAATCGTGTTTCTAATCAAGTTCTATTCTAACAGTCTGTTCTTCATTTTAGGTCATACACACATTCACACACGCATTCACACACATACACACACACAAACCCACACACACACACCCGTCTCTCCCCCTCTCTCTCTCTGTCTGTCTGTCTGTCTCTCTCTCTCTCTCTCTCTCTCTCTCTCTCTCTCTCTCTCTCTCTCTCTCTCTCTCTCTCTCTCTCTCTCTCTCTCATAAGGACTTCCCTCCCGCCCGCTATATAACGCAGGCCGGTTTCCAGGGTCATCTCAGGTCACGGATGGAAAGGTCACTTGCACACGGCACCCTCACACCGTATCTCAGGTCAGAGAGGCTGGTTGCAGGTCGCCCTTCAGGTCATGCATGGCCGTCATGAGCAGGTTGACTTGCCACACAACTCAGCAACTTCTTTCAAATTAACTGAAGGAAAATCTGGTTTTCCTTTTTTTTCGTGATTTATATATTTGGTGTTGTCTTACTGTTGCTAGTGGTATTACTCTTGGTATTATCATTAGCATTGTAATCATAATCATGATTGTCATGTCATAATTATCATTGTAATTATTATTATCATCACCATCGTCATCACCACCACCACCATCATCATCATCATCATCATCACGATCACCATCACCATCGTCATCACCACCATCATCACCACCACCATCGCCATCACCACCACCATCATCATCTTCATCATCACCATCATCACTACCATCGTCATCTTCACCACCATCATCATCATCATCATCACCAACACCATCATCACCATCACCACCAACATCATCATCACCACCACCACCATCATCATTCTCATACCCTCTTTTTTCCAATCGTTTTTACTAATCTTTCAGTAGAGTCTATTGGCAAATGTAAATGTTGAAACGGAGAAATATGCAACTCACGTCCATTGCACGATATTGATAAAGGAGATCACTGTATTGCACGGTTCATCGCTGTACCACGCGCAGTATTTTTGACTTACTCTCTCTCTCCTTCTCTCTTTCTCTCTCTTTTTCTCTCGGTCTCTCTCTCTCTCTCTCTCTCTCTCTCTCTCTCTATTTCTTTCTTTCTTTCTCTCTATTCTCTTTCTCTCTCTCTC
>BOPN01000855.1:25000-30000 GCA_017312705.2 Penaeus japonicus | reverse complement strand
CATGTAACTCTACTCAACTAATACAAAATAAGAAAAAAAAAAAACATAATCTCACGGACAAAAATGTTAATGTTGCGTCGAAAGTGATGTTAAAACTTAAAAGAGTATTTATTGCAAGAACCAGATATGCAAGAACAATAAACCGAAACCGAGATTTTTACATTCCAGACCTTTGATAAATGGGGAACATGGGACGAGTGGCTACTTGCTACTTGCTACTACAACTGCTACTAAATGCTTCTGATGATTGTGCAATATCAAAAAAAAAAAAAAAGAAAAAAAAAATCATGATGATAATGATGGGAGAGAGGGAGAGTGAGAGGGTGGGAGGGAGGGAGGGAGGGAGGGAGGGAGGGAAGGGGAGGGGGGAGGGAGAGGGAGAGAGAGAGAGGGAGAGGGAGAGAGGGAGGGAGGGAGGGAGGGAGAGAGAGAGAGAGAGAGAGGGAGGGAGGGAGAGAGAGATAGGGAGGGAGGGAGAGAGAGAAGGAGGAAAGTATGGAGGGAGAGGAAGGGAGGGAGGGGGAGGGGGAGGGAGGGAGAGAGAGAGAGAGGGAAGGAGGGAGGGAGAGAGAAAGAAGGTGGAAGGGAGGGAGGGAGGGAGAGAGAGGAAGGGAGGGAAGGAGGGAGAGGGAGAGGGAGAGAGAGAGAGAGAGGGGGGGAGGGAGAGAGAGGGAGGGAGAGAGAGAGAGAGAGAGAGAGAGAGAGAGAGAGAGAGAGAGAGAGAGAGAGAGAGAGAGAGAGAGAAGAGAAGAGAAGAGAAGAGAAAGAAAGAGAGAAGAGAAAGTGAAAGAGTAAGAAAGAGATAAATATATAGAGAGAGAACGAGAATGAAACAAACTACAGATAAAACCGAGCACATAAAGAGATGAAAAAGCTAACATAATCCCAACCCTTCAACAAAGTCGAAATTCCCTTTCAACACAAACACAAAAGGACCCTTAGGAACACACCGAAGGATTTCCGCAAAGGAGAACATACATCCAACTAGAATCCTAAAAGCATAGACATGTAGTTTCTGTAGAACGTTATAGATTCACAACTTGTTCTGTTCTGTTCTTGTTTGTTCTTGTTGTTAGTTTGTCGGTGTAATTTGCACTCTCTCCCCATCCCCTTAATAAAGTTTTAGTCATTGTTGCAACTGATATTGTTGTTGTTGAGTTTGCAATCTGTCTAATGAAATTCTTAGAGGTTTGTAGTTTCTGAATTTAGGGTGAGTGTCGAGAGAGAGAGAATTGTGTGTCGAGAGAGAGGGAATTGTGTGTCGAGAGAGAGGGAATTGTGTTGTCGAGAGAGAATTGTGTGTGTCGAGAGAGATGGAATTGTGTGTCGAGAGAGAGAGAATTGTGTGTGTCGAGAGAGAGGGAATTGTGTGTCGAGAGAGAGGGAATTGTGTGTCGAGAGAGAGGGAATTGTGTGTCGAGAGAGAGTGAATTGTGTGTCGAGTGAGAGAGAATTGTGTGTCGAGAGAGAGGGAATTGTGTGTCGAGAGAGAGAGAATTGTGTGTCGAGAGAGAGGGAATTGTGTGTCGAGAGAGAGAGAATTGTGTGTCGAGAGGGAAATGTTAAGGGGAGACCGAGTGGCGATTGATTGAAAATTACAGATATTGATGATTATAGTAATATCATGATGGTGATGATGATACAGTGGCGGTGGGGGTGATGATAATGGTGATGATTATAGTGATGACGGTGATAGTACAGTGATAATGGTGAGGATGATGATGATGGTATTGATAATGATGGTGAAGGTAGTGATGACGACGATAATGATGGAGAAGGTAGTAATGAAGGTTATGATAGTGATAACACTCTAACGATTATAAAACGAAAAAAAAAAATTACAAACAACCCATATATAATCCCCACCACATCCAAAGATAATAAAAAAATAATAACAATAATAATGATAACAATAACAATAATAATTAATAATAATAATAGTAATAATAATAATAATAAGATACTCGCGCTAAAACAAAAACGACTCAACAAGCGCACAGCCAGACAGACAGACCTCTTCTCGCCGCCAAACACCATCCACAGAATTAATGATTAGTCTTAAATTACGTCATTAGCCTCGGTCGTTAGGAATTCAGCTGGTGTTATTCCGATAATTAGTCCTTCAATGTAAAAGGTGTCTCCTGGTTGAGGTAGTGAGGGGGGGGGGGGAGACGGGAGGAGGGGATTGGAGTGGAGGGAGTGGGGGAAGGGATTGGAGGGGGGTGGGGGAGGGAAGGGAGACGGGGAGGGGGGTGGGGGAGACGGGAGGGGAGACGGGGAGGAGGGAGGGAGGGAGGGAGGGAGGGATTAGAGGGGAGACGGGGAGGAGGGAGGGAGGGAGGGAGGGAGGGAAGGGAGGAGAGAGAGGGAGAGGAAGGAGTGGAGTAAGAGAGTCAAAGTGAGAATTTCTCTCTCTCTCTGCCTCTGTTTCTCTCTCTCTCTCCCTCTCTCTCTCCCTCCGAAACGCCCTTCCCTATTCATTCTTAAACATTTCCTCTCTCACACAATACCTCCTCTCGCACCATCTCCTCTCATTATCTTCTTTCTCTCTTCCTTTTTTTTATTTCCATTTTTTTTAAACAATTATGATATCAGTGCCTTTGTTCGCTGGCTCGCGCGTTGACCATGTAACTGCACGATCAATATTTGCTCTGACAGTTTCTATTGGCTTAATTGCAAATACTTCCACAATCACCTTTGTATTGATTGGCTGACTAAAAGAATCTGAAGTCTGTAACTTGGAAATCTGAAACCTGTAATTTGTAAATCTGGAAATCTAGAAATCAAGAAATTGCGATCTGAAATCTGAGAATCCGTTTATATGAACTTTAAAATCTGGGATTCTATATTTTATATTCTGAAATATGAAATCTCTTAAAAATCTGTAATCTAAAAATCTGAAATCTGAGAATCCGTTTATATGAACTCTAAAATCTGGGATTCTATATTCTATAATATGAAATCTCTTAAAAATCTGTAATCTAAAAAACTAGAAATCTGGAACTCTGGGAATTTGCAATCTGTTTTTACTTGTTTGTTTCTCTATCTTTTCTTATCTTCTTTTTTTTTTTCTTCCCCCTCTCCCCTATTCTACAAAATCTACCCATCGCTCTGTTACTACCCGCCCCCCTCCCCCTTCACCTACCCCTCCACCTGTCTCCTCCCTCCTCCTCCCCTCCCCCTGTCTCCTCCCTCCACTCTCTTCCTCCTCTGCCTTCCACCCCCCTCCTTCCCATCTACTATTCCCACCTCCCCCCACCTCTCAACCTTGGTCACCTGCTTCTCTATCCATCTATTTACCCCTCCACCTCCCCTTCCCACCCATCAACCCACCTCCCCTTCCCACCCATCCACCTCCCCTCCCAACCCTCTTCCCTTACCCACCCATCCACCTCCCCTCCCACCCCATCCACTCTTCCAACCCCTCTCCTCCTCCAACCACCCCCCCTCCCCCCCACATCTACCCCATCCCCTCCCTCCCAACCCTCCCCCCCTCCCCCTTCACCTCCCCCTCTACCCCCTCCCCCCACCTTCCGCTACGCTCCGCTGCCCTCCGTCTGCGCCGCCGAGGCTGAGCACCGGCATGTAAACACCCAATCAGGCCAGCCGTGCTTCTCGCTTTGCATGTCGGGAAGAGACGAAGGTCGGAGAGAGAGAGGGGGGGGAGGGGGGGGGGAGGAATAGGGAGGGAGGAATAGGGAGGGAGGGGGGGAGGGAGGAATAGGGAGGGGGGAGGGAGGGAGAGGGGGATGGAGGAATAGGGAGGGAGAGGGGGGGAGGGAGGAATAGGGAGGTAGAGGGGGGGAATAGGGAGGGAGAGGGGGGAGGGAGGAATAGAGAGGGAGAGGGGGGGAGGGAGGAATAGGGAGGGAGAGGGGGGAGGGAGGAATAGGGAGGGAGGGGGGAGGGAGGAATAGGGAGGGAGGAATAGGGAGGGGGGGATTAGGGAGGGAGAGGGGGAGGGAGGATTAGGGAGGGAGGAATAGGGAGGGAGAGGGGGGAGGGGGGGGGGGGGGGGGGGGGGGGGGGGGGGGGGGGGGGGGGGGGGGGGGGGGGGGGGGGGGGAGAGAGAGAGAGAGAGAGAGAGAGAGAGAGAGAGAGAGAGAGAGAGAGGGATGAGGGAAAGGGAGAGGGAGAGAGAGAGAGACACAGTTCAATTCAATTCAAATTCAATTCAAAAACTTTATTCCATAAATTACAATGAGAAAGAATAGCAGTAATAGAGAGATAGAGGGAGGGAGAAAGAAAAAGATAGAAAGAGATATATATAGAGAGAGAAACAGAAAGAGAGAGAGAGAGAGACAGAAAGAGAGAGAGAAACCACACACCGTCATGTCTCCACAAGACCAAGGAAGCAACATCGTATAAATTTCATAGTTCTTATGGCGCGCTATTTCCTCCTCTCTCTCCCCCCACCCCACCCCACCCCACCCCCTTTATAATCGTTAATCCGTATTTGAATCGCATCATTGACAGAATCCGTTGTTCTCTATGTCAACCGGAGATTTGTTCAATCTTCTGCTGTTCATTTCTCGCTCTTTGTTCTTTTTCGCTTTATGATTTTTTTCTTTGTGTCTCTCTCTGTCTTTCTTTTTATTTATTTCTCTTCGTCTGTCTGTTTGTCTGTCTGTCTGCAGAACCCCTTTTCTCTCTTTCTGTTTTATTTGATTCAGCCTCTCTCTCTCTCTCTCTCTCTCTCTTTCTCTCTCTCTCTCTCTCTCTCTCTCTCTCTCTCTCTCTCTCTCTCTCTCTCTCTCTCTCTCTCTCCCCAGTCCTCTCTCTTCCCAAAAATCTTCACACCCTTCTTTTTCCTTCTCTCTCCAATGTACATGTTTCCTTTTTTCCTCCTCCTCCGCCTCCATTGTCCTCGTCTCTCTCATTTCTCATTCCTTTCATTCCCTCCTCATGCCAAGCGCCGTGTTCATGACTGTCCTCCTACGTCATCAATCCGCATTTACACGACTGTCGAACGAGGTGACTAGACGAACGCTGATGATGGG
>BOPN01000855.1:15000-20000 GCA_017312705.2 Penaeus japonicus | reverse complement strand
AAATAAAAATAATAATAAATAAATACTTTGACCCTTATTTAAAATCTATTGATACGTGTTTTTGTTTTCCTTTGCGCAAGTTCAGTTTGTTGGGTTTGTTGCAACTTGCAGAGCCAAATGACATCTTGGCTGATCAACTTGATTGAATTTGAGTCGAGCGATGTATGAGGTTATATCTTATATATATATATATATATATATATATATATATATATATATATATATATATATATATATATATATATATATTGTATTGCCTATTTTATTCTTTTTTCTTTTTTATAAGGGTGAGGTGCTGTTTTTTTTTGTTTTGTTTTTGCAATCTATTTTTTCTGTCTTTCTTCTCCTTTCCTTTATTTTCGACTTTCTCTTCCTCTTCTATATTCCCTTATTTCTTTCTTCTCCCTTTCTATATCTTCGTTTTCTTTTCTTCCTCTTCTTTATTCACTTTTTTTCTTTCTTCTCCTTTTCCGTATATCTTCTTCTCCCTCTTCTTTATCCTCTTTTTTTCGTCTCTCTGTTTCTAGTGAAATGTCACTTCAATTCCCTCCCCTTCTTTCCCTCCCCCCTCCCCCTTCCCCCTCCCCCGGCCGTATTTTTGCATCACCTTCCCTCCTTTTTACTTACTACCCCTACTCCCCTCCCTTCCCCCTCCCCTACACTCCATATTTTGCATCAACTCTTTTCTGTTTTTTTCTTCTCTTCTTTGGTCTTTTCTTGTCAACCCCCCTCCCTCCCATACCCGTACCCTCCCTCTAGTATCTAGACTTCACCCTTCCCTGAGAGCCCTTCCTCCCCTCCTCCCTCCCCTCTTCAGCCTGTTCTTCTCCCCCCCCCTTTAACTCTTACATCCCCTCCCTTTCATTAAGTCTTATTCCTCCCCCCTCTCCCCCCTCCTTTGTTCAAGGTCATTCCCTCCTCGCTCCCTTTTCCCCTTCTCTCTCCCCCCTCTCTTCAGGTCTTCCCCCTCCTCCCGCCATCCCCCTTGTCCCTGGTCTTTCCCTTCCCCTCTCCTCATCCCCCACCCCTTTTTTTTTTTCCCCTTTTTCAGGTCTTCTTCCCTCTCTCCCTCTTATGTTTCAGGTCTTTTCCCTGCCCCCACCCCTCTTCCCCACCCTCCTCTCCCCTTCCCTCTTTCCTTCCCCTTCCCTCTCGCCTTTCCCTTTCCCTTGAGGTCAACAGGAAACTTCGACGTTGTGAAAGCGAAGAGTTGCAGGTTCTCACGATCTTTAACCTTGGTCTTTGAGAAGGAGGGATAAGGGAAAGATATGAAGTTATTCTGTGGTGAAGGAAAAAAAGAAAGGAGAGGAGAGGGACTAGAGAAAGGAAAGGAGAGGGACAAGAGAAAGGAAAGGAGAGGGACAAGAGAAAGGAAGAGAGAAAGAAGAAAAGGAAGAAGAAGAAGAATGGGGACAGATGGGAAGTGAAAGGAAGGAGGATAGGGGAGTGAGAAGGAGAAGGAGAAGAAGGAAGAGAGGAGAGGAGGGAGAAGGGAGGAAGGAGTAATCAAAACAGAGAAAGAAGGGGGGAAGGGGGAAGGAAGGGGTAATCAAACAACCAAACCCAGTTCATAATCACCCACCAGACGAGGGGGACACATACGATCATGCGATCATTACACAACACCCATTTTTATCCCCCGTCTGAATCGCCCGATCGCATGGCCATTACATCCTACTGAACCTCATAGGTGACTGCGCACCTTTTAGTATCTTATAATCGCTATCGGACCCCATAAGAATCCTGTTTATGATCCTCCTTCAAACGAAGGAACTCGCACCGGGAAACGTGGGAGGTACAGATAGGAGGATGGAGGAAGATGGAGGAGGAGGAGGAGGAAGGGAAAGGGGAGGGAAGGGGGGACAGGGGAGGGGGAGGAGGGAGGAGGATGGAGGGTGGGTGAGGGGAAGGGGGGAGGAGAGGAGGAGGAAGGGGAGGGGAAAGGGAAAGGGAGGGGGAGGGGGAGGGGGGAGGGGGAGGGGGAGGAGGAGGAGGAGGAGGAGGAGGAGGAGGAGGAGGAGGAGGAGGAGGAGGAGGAGGAGGGAGGAGGGGAGGGAGGAGGAGGGGGGGGGAGGGAGGGGGGGAGAGGGAGAGAGAGAGAGAGAGAGAGAGAGAGAGAGAGAGAGAGAGAGAGAGAGAGAGAGAGAGAGAGAGAGAGAGAGAGAGAGAGAGAGAAAGAATAAGAGAGAGAAAGAGTAAGATAAATATAAAAAAAAGAGAAAGAAAGAGAAAAAAGAAAAAGAGAGAAAGAGAGAGAAAGAAAAAAGAAAAGAAAAAGAAAGAGAGAGAAAGAGAGAGAGCAAGAGAAACGCGTTATCCCGAGAGGACCACCAGGAGCACTCGCCGCCTCGCCCTCGCCTGATACGGCTGGACGCCCAAGCTTCTCTCTGCTATCAGCCTTTACCCCCTCGGGAGCAGACAGCAGAAGACAGCAGCAGCAGAGGGCGCGTCCAACGAGCAAACATCGTTAGGGAAATCATTCTCTTTCTCTCTCTTTCTCCCTCGCTTTCGTTTGTGCTCACTTCCCTTCGCTGTTTTGGATGTCCGTTTGTATCTCTTTTTTCTTTCTCTTTCTGTCTTTTTTTCTCTCTCTTTTTTTCTATGTTTCTTTCTCTTTGCCTTTCTTTTTTCTTTCTCTGTCTCTCTTTCTCTTTCTTTCTTTTATTTTCTTCTCTTTCTCTTATTCTTTCTCTCTCTCTCTCTCTCTCTCTCTCTCTCTCTCTCTCTCTCTCTCTCTCTCTCTCTCTCTCTCCCAGGGGGTTAAAGAAAGAGAAAGGAAGGAAAGGGGTAGCAGACGAAGAGGAAGAGGGGGGGGAACGGTAGGGGAGGGAGGGGAGGGGGAGGTAGAGTAAGGTAAAGCAAAGTAAGGAAAGGTAAGGTAGGGAAGGGGGAAAGGTAGGGAAGAGAGAGGAAAAAGGAAAGAAGAAAGGAAGGGGAAGAGAAACAAGGGGAATAGGGAGGAAGAAAAGGAAAATAAAAAGGAGAAAGGGGAGAAACGAGAATAAGGAGAAGGAAAGGAAGGGGAGGGAGTGGAAGGGGAGGGAAAGGGAGGGGAGGGGAAGGGAAGGGAAGGGAAGGGAAGGGAAAGGAGAAGGGAGGGAAGAGAAGGGAAGAGGAAGGAGAGGGAAAGGAAGAGGAGGGAAAAAGGAGGGGATAGGGACGGGGGATAGATGATAGCCGAGCAGTGGATAGGTGGATAGGGGTCATCTAACCAACCAACCACCTTTTGGGTGGCGACGTTTGGCTTATCTGGAATTAAACTTCTAACGGCTGTGGGAGGGCCCGATGCCCCATGTTTTTTTTTTTTTTTTCTTCTTCTTCTTCTTAATGCGTGTCCAGGTTGGGGTCGTGAACTGGACATTTTCTTGTCGCTGAGTCCCCCCCACCCCCCCACCCCTCCGTCTCCCCATCCCTCTCCCTCTCCTCATTGTTTAGTGATCGGTTTGGGTCTGTGAATTCACCCCTCCCCCCTACTTCTCTCCCCTACTTCTCTCCCTCCTCTTCTCACTCTTTCCTGTTCTCCCTCATCCTCTCCCTCCTCTTCTCACTCTTCCCTGTTCTCCCTCATCCTCTCCCTTCCCCTCTCCCCCTCCCCCTCTTTCCTGTTCCTCCTCCCCCTCCCCCTCCCCTCTCCCCTTTTCACCCTCTCATACCCTCTTATCGTTGTGGTTGGGCGGTGGGGAGATGGGGAGAGAGGGAATGGGAGGAGAGGAAGAGAAAGATATATATATATATATATATATATATATATATATATATATATATATATATAGAGAGAGAGAGAGAGAGAGAGAGAGAGAGAGAGAGAGAGAGAGAGAGAGAGAGAGAGAGAGAGAGAGAGAGAGAGAGAGAAAGAGACAGAGACAGAGACAGAGAGAGAGAGAGAGAGAGAGAGACAGAGAGAGAGAGAAAGAGAGAAGAAGAGAGAGAGAGAAAGAGAGAGAGGGAGAAACAGAGAGGGGCTGGGTAGAGGAGGGTAGAGGAGGGGTCTCGGTGTGGTGTGTGTCCGTGTGTGTCCCCTTCGTTTACAAGCAAATAAAACCTAAAACTCGATGCTGGGCGCCAGTAGTGCAATGTCTGATTACATTTAACATTAGAATTTATATATAAAATGCAAATCGTCTATGTAGCGGCCATGTGGAAGGAGGGAGGGGGGGAGGAGGAGGGGAGGCATCGAAAGCGCATATGTGGGTATGCATGCACGATAATGCATCATTGGTTCTTGTAAAGGACACACAAAGACACACATACAAAGACACAGATTAATGCACAAAGACAGAGGTTGATTCGCAATGACACATATACAAAGACACAGGCTAATGAACAAAGATACACCAAGATAGACACGCATGCATAGAGAAACAGGCTAATGAAAAAAGAAAAAAAGAAGAAAAAAAGAAAAAAAAGAAAAAAAACATACACACACACACACACACACACAAACACTCACACACACAGACACACAAACACACACACACACACACACACATATCACCTCCCCCCACATAACACCCCTTCCCCTTCCCACCCACCCCCCAGCACATTCTGTCACAAGCCACCCCCACCCCCACCCCCTTACAAATGCGTCGCGCCTAACCGAATAAACTGTAATAGAACGAGCCTTCCGCGAACCGCCATAAAAACCCGTAGAACCCAGGACTGCCGCTCTCACATTATCTCTGTCGTTCCGCCTGGTTCTGCTTGGCGGGCGGCGAGGTAGCTAACTAACTGGCTTGGTTGCTTGAGCTTGCTTTGGGTCGAAAGGGCTCGGTTTGGGATGGTCTAGGTTGACTTGGGGTTGGTTTGCCTTGGTTTAGGTTGAGTTGGCTTGAGTTGGGTTGATTTGAGTTGATTTGAGTTGACTTGGGTTGCTTTGGGTTGACTTGGGTTGACTTGGCTTGGTTTGAGTTGAGTTGGGTTGACTTGGCTTGGTTTGAGTTGACTTGGGTTGCTTTGGGTTGACTTGGCTTGATTTGGCTTGACTTGGCTTGATTTGGCTT
>BOPN01000855.1:0-7500 GCA_017312705.2 Penaeus japonicus | reverse complement strand
GAGGGATGAGGAGGAGAAGGTGGAGGTGGAAGAGGTAGATGAAGTGGAGGATGGGGGAAAAGGAGGAAAGAGGATATATGAATATATATATATATATATATATATATATATATATATATATATATATATATATACACACACACACACACACACACATACATATATACGACGACCAACAACAACAAAATTCAACAATATAAAAACATCATAAATATCAACAACAATTCTCTCAGAAGAAAAAAAACAAGAAAAAAAGCAAAGCCACTACGCATTCCCCACCGTAGGCGGGCAGGTAGTAACAAAACAGTGGGCGGTTCACACAATGCGAAGGCGGGCAGGTTGCATAACTAAGGAAATGCAATAACGCAGTGGCAAACCTCGAGGAGCAGCGTGGGAAGCCGTAACGAAGGGGGGTAACATAACAGAAGAAATGTACGGAGTAACAGAACAACAGAAAGACAACGACGGTAATGGTAGAGAACACCATAACACGGACATGAATGGTAGTGTGTGCGGTTATATCACGCGCGCCCACGGCTGGATATTCAGACGTTAAATCGAAGGGCGTGCGTCGCATTTTTATCGAAATTTCGGAAGCCATGAGGTTTAAAAAAGGGAGGGAGGGAGGGAGGGAGGGAGGGAAGAAGGGGGAGGTGGGCAGGGAGGTAGGAGGGGGGGGGGAGAGGAAAGGAGGGAGGTGGGGAGAGAAGGAGGGAGGGAAAGAGAGGAAGAGGAGGGAGTGAAGGAGGAAGGGAGGGAAAGAGAGGAAGAGGAGGGAAGGAGGGAGAGAAGAAGAAGAAGAAGAAGAAGAAGAAGAAGAGGGAGGGAAGGAGGAGGAGAAAGAGAGAAACACCTGTGTCCTAAGAATGGAAGCTAAGACCACAGAAAATCCTCAGGAGATCGCCAGGCAAATCACCCAAGCAAAGACGAAGTGTGGGAGCAAACAAGGTTGTACGTGCCATTCGTATCCGTAGTGTGACAGTCTGGAAATTAACATATTTCTAGAAAAAAGAAGAGTGAGAACGAGAGAGAGAAAGAGAGAGAGAGAGAGAGAGTGAGTGAGAGAGACGGATAAATGGCGTGTCATGCAGCATATGGCAGCTGTGGCGGGTAGGATAATCTGCAAACCAGTCGACTACCATGATTGCTCGACTAGAATTGTTACCCCTTAAGAAGGACGCAAACACAACACGGAGATAGGGACCCCGTGTATAAAGGCGTCCACGCTCGGAGGGGCTAACTTACATGCCGACGCGAACCCCCAACGTAAATTCCCATGTACGAGTTACTCCGGCTGTCGTACCATCCATCAAGTACGAGGTCCAGGTACTCGAACTTCTTTCTTTAGCTTTTCCAGAGCGTCCGCGGCGAGCTGGACTGCACTTGATCATCCGTTTTCTGTTGGACCGCGAAGGGAAGAGATGGGAACGCCTCCGACTGTGTGTTCCTCTCTGTTTTTTTCTTTCTCTCTCTCCCTTATTCTCTTACGTTCCATATAATTTAGTTTTATTCCCTCTACCTTTCTTTTTAATTTCTATTCTCTCTCTCTCTCTCTCTCTCTCTCTCTCTCTCTCTCTCTCTCTCTCTCTCTCTCTCTCTCTCTCTCTGTCTCTCTCTCTCTCTCTCTCTCTCTCTCTCGTCCATTCCTTCTTCATCCACTCTCGTCAAATGCGGAATAAATCACACCTTATCGCCCCGGCCATTTTCATATATCATACTCAATCACAACTTTCGCACTGGAGAACAATATAGCAAGTCATCCCCCCACCGAAGGAGAGAGAGAAGCAGCAGAAGAAGAAGAAGAAGAAGAAAGAAAGAAAAAAATAAAGAAGTAATGAAAGATGCAATCACTCCTTCGCTCCCACAATCCGACACCCAACCTCGAAGGCCTCCTGGCGTATCCCTCAGGGGCGGAGGTCACGCGAGATTGACCTCTGTGCCCGGGAGATTCATGGTCGATTTCAGCCTGGCGAGAGGCCGGAGCTTTTAGCCCAGCTGATGCCCCGTATCGCGCACCGCGATCGGCTGAACTCTGCACCCGAACTCGCTGCAATTTAATAAAGAGAAAATTGAATGAAGATTTCCTCCCAAGATAACGGGGGCGATGTTATATTTGTCTTTTAGTTCTCCCGGTCTGTTCCTTTTCATCGGGGCGGCAGAAATGGACCGTACGATCATCAGCCGCCCTCGTGAATATTAAGTGAACTCGCCCGCTCGCCGCGGAACTCCGGCGCGCCAGATAGCATCGTGGCTCTCGAGGCAAAAAGGCTCCTCCAGACACGTCTCATGACCGAGTCGAAATGGATCACCGGACCTAAATACTCGGACGAACACACGCACACACACACACACACAGACATACAGCCACAGAGTCATCCGCGTGGAAAGGGAAACAGATACCCACTTCCTTCCATACATACCCGCATTTCCATCTGAGGAATGGGTATGTTACCTCCACCTTTTTTCCTTACGTGACGTGACGCCTCTCCTTCCCTCCTTCCTCCCACTCTTCATTCCCTCTATCCTTCCCTCCTTCTCTCCATCATTTCCTTCCTTACTCCTTTCCCTTCGCCCTTCCCTCCTTCTTTCCCTCCTCCCTTCCCTCTTTCCTTTCCCCCTCCCTCCTTTCCTCCCCCTGTTTCTTCCTTCCCCCCTTCCCTCTTTCCTTCCTCCCTCCCTTTTATTCCCCTCTTCCCTCCTTTCCTCCCTCCTTCCTCCCTCCCTCTCTTCCTTCCCTCCTTCCTCCCTCCTTCTCTTCCTTTCCTCCCTCGAAGGAATGCAGAGAACAAAAGAGTTTAAAGGAACCCGCGAGATCATGTGTGTCGGTTTGCTTCAGAAACTAAATCTCTTTCTCTTGTTTGTTTTGCTCCTCCTCCTCCTCCTCCTATTCTTCTTCTTCTTCTTCTTCATCTTCCTCTTCCTCCTCTTCTTCTTCTTCTTCTTCTTTTTCTTCTTCTTCTTCTTCTTTTTCTTCTTCTTTTTCTTCCTCTTTTGCTCCTGCTCCTCCTCCTCCTCCTCCTCTTTCTCCTCCTCCCCCTCCCCCTCCCCCTCCCCCGCCCCTCCCCCTCCCCCTCCCCCTCCCTCCTCCCTCCTCCCTCCTCCCTCCTCCTCCTTCATATTTACCCTCCTTCCCTCGCCACCGCAGCCTCCTATTGTCCTATCTCGCCTTCCTTCCCATCCCTCCCCCCCCCCCCGTTCCCTCTCTCTCCCTTACCATCCTTTCCTTTCCTCTCCCCCTCCACCCTCCCCTCCCCCCCTCCCCCTCTCCTCTCCTCTCGCCCTCCATCTCCCCACCCCTCCCCCCCCCTCCCCCGGCGCGGCGTCTTGAAGGCAGGTCAGACAAATGGTTTTATTTGCCGGGGCGCGGGAGAATTCGCCCCGATAATTAACCTCAGATCATGCTAGCGACGGCGGCGTCCTTCGCCTTGGAGAGGGGTAGGGGAGGGGAGGGGGGTAGGGGGGGTAGAGGAGGGGGGTATGGGGGAGTAGGGGGGTAGATGGGGATGTGGAGGGAGGTGGTTGGGGAAGGGAAGGGGGGAGGGAGGGTGGAAGGGGGGAAGGAGGGTGGAAGGGGGGAGGAGAGGTAGATGAAAAGGGGGGTGAGTACCCAGAGGGAGGAGAGGTAGATGAAAGGGGGGGGTAAAGGGAGGGAGGGAGAGGGAGAGTAGAGGGAGAGGGAGAGGGAGAGGAAGAGAGAGAGAGAGAAAATAGAAGAGAGAGAGAGAAAAAAAAAGGAATACAAACAAACAACCCCTCTCCCCCCCATACCCCCACCTCACTCACTCACCCCCACCCCCACCCCCCACAAATAAAACCCTCCCATTCAAGATACCCCTTCTTCCCCCTTCCCCACCCCTTCTACCCCACCCCTTCCCTCCCTCTCCGACCCCTATATCACAATCAACATCATCTTATCCTGCACTATAAAGAGTCATGCTATCACACCTGAGCTTAGTGTCAGATAGCTGTACCATCACGTTGTAGGCTGTCAGTTTATGGCTGTCCGTTTATAGCTGTCAGTGAGCTGGGCAGATCGTCCGCTTCAGGCAGACTCGCAGCTCTTCCTGATCACGTGAAAAGGGAGAGGGAGAGGGAGAGGGAGAGGGAGAGGGGGTGGGGGAGGAAGAGGGGAAGGGGTGGGGGAGGGAAAGGGGAAGGGGGTGGGGATGGGGATGGGGAAGGGGATGGGGAGGGGGATGGGAGGGGGAGGGGGAGAGGGAGGGGAAGGAGGTGGGGGAGGGAGAGGGGAAGGGGGTGAGGGAGGGAAAGGGGAAGGGGATGGGATGGGGATGGGAATGGGGATAGGGATGGGGATGGGGATGGGGATGGGGAGGGAGGGGGAGGGAGGGGGAGAGGGAAAGGGAAAGGGAAAGGGAGAGGGAGATGGAGAGAGAGAGAGAGAGAAAGAGAGAGAGAGAGAGAGAGAGAGAGAGAGAGAGAGAGAGAGAGAGAGAGAGAGAGAGAGAGAGAGAGAGAAAGAGAAAGAGAGAAAAAAAGAAAGAGAAAGAGTAAGAAAAAGAGATAGCAAAAAAAGAAAGCAAAAAACAAGAACGAGAATGAAAACAGAACAAAGAAGAGAGAGAAAAAAATGAAAACCCCAAGAAACAAAACCTAAAATGATTATCCAGTGAGTTGACAGATGTCATTTTTTTCTTTCAGTCCCCCCCCAAATCTTCTATAGGACGAGACCATTTCATTTTTTTTTCTTCACTTCATTCCCTTTTCCTCATGTCTCTCTCTCTCTCTCTCTCACTCTTTTCTTAGAAGGAGAATTATAGGTCACATGAAACCCCTTCATCCTCAGACCGGTCAAGAATGCGTCGGAGACAACACGGCGTCTTAAAAGCTATAATTAGACTGAAAGACGACCTGAAAGGGTTACGGGACCCGCAATGCCCCATCGTATTGGCTTAATTAAATCGATTTTTTTTATGTATTCATTTATTTGATCTTTGCTGATGATTGGTTCTTCGTGATGTGCGATGCGGGGAGGTGGAAATGTGGAGCGAATGTCGAAGTGTAAGTGTAATTGTAAGTGTAATTGTAAGTGTAAATGTAAGTTTAAATGTAAGTGTAATTGTAAGTGTAAATGTAAGTGTAAATGTAAGTTTAAATGTAAGTGTAAATGTAAGTGTAAATGTCAGTGTAAATGTAAGTGTAAATGTCAGTGTAAATGTAAGTGTAAATGTAAATGAAATGCTGGTGTTTGTATATACGTGTATGATGAAAGTTATCCTGTGAGAAAATTTGATGATCTTGTGATATCTAAATCATATTAGTTATTCGAATGGATTAATTTGATTGATAAATTAATTTGATAAAGTGAAATTGAAATATATATATATATATATATATATATATATATATATATATATATATATATAGATAGATAGATAGACAGACAGACAGACAGACAGACAGACAGACAGACTGACAGACAGACAGACAGACATACACACACACACACACACGCACGCATATATATATATATATATATATATATATATATATATATATATATATATATATATATATATATATATATATATATATGAATAATCCTCTCATAAGAACTAGTTACTCCGGATTTGCTATGACTGTCGGCTCTTGTATGGAGGCGAGGGCAGGAGGGGGTAGGGGGAGAGGGATAGAGAGGGAGGGGGGAGGAGAGGAGTAGAGAAATAGAAAGGGAAGGGGGAGGAGGTCAGAGAGAGACTTATATTGCCCTTTCTGTTGAGTCACTCGGATTAGCCTCTGCGATTTATCTTAGTCTAATTAAGATGAATGTGAAAGAGGGGGTAGGGGAGTGCCCAATACCCCTCCCCCCTTCCCCCTTCCCCCTTTCCCCTCACCCGACCATTCACGTTGCATACCACCCCCACCCCGATCCTAAATTGTAATATCAATATTGATAAACAATCTACATCTACTTACGTTATACAGAAGGACATAATCCTATGGGAAAGGGGGGGAGGGGAGAGGGGGGAGGTAGGGGGTAGAGAGAAGAAGAGAGGGCGAAGGAGTAGGGGAGGGGGGCACATACCCCATGACAGTTCCAACATCAATATAAAACTAATAATCCACAAGATGGGAGTAAATACATCAAAAAAAAAAAAAAAAAAAAAAAAAAAAAAGAACATTCCATCTCTAGATTTATTACAGTTACTAGGCCTACCAACAAGCCTACTTGTAGACACCCTTAAGAGACGCTAAGATTACCTAAGATTACTCAAGATTACCTGGCTTGTAATCCGAGAGACTGACCGATAATGACAGTAATAGAATGACTCACAGGGGACTTAATAACGCCGCCATGAGGTCCATGATGGACAGCGACATGGGGAGGAATATTATGATTTTCTTTTTTTTTTGTATGGGTCTTTGTTTTTGTGTTTGTTTGTCTGTTTCTTCGAAGTCTCTCTCTCTCTTTTTCTTTATCTTTTTATCTCTCTCTTTCTCTCTTTAAGTCTCTAACTTTCATTTTTGTTCTGTTTCGCTTTGTCTTTCCTTCTTTCTCTTTCTATTTCTTTCTCTATCCCTCTCTCTCTCTCTCTCTCTCTCTCTCTCTCTCTCTCTCTCTTTCTTTCTCTTTCTCTTTCTCTTTCTCTTTCTCTTTCTCTATCTCTTTCTCTCTCTCTCTCTCTCTCTCTCTCTCTCTCTCTCTCTCTCTCTCTCTCTCTCTCTCTCTCTCTCTCTCTCTCTCTCTCTCTCTCTCTCTCTCTCCCTCTCCCTCTCCCTCTCTATAAGTTGCTTGCCTTTCTATATATCTATCCGTCTATCTATCTATCTATCTATCCATCCATCACTTACCCCTCCTTCTATCTATCTGCCAACCCATCTATCTATCTATCTATCTGTCTATCTATCTATCGCTCTCATAAAGCGTCCACGCCAATCAATCTATCTGTTTTTCATCTTTCCTCTTGCATGACCGAGCGGAGATTGAGGCAACACTGCAAGACGAAAAGAGGAAGAAGTGAAAGAGGAGATAGGAAGATGAGATGAGATGGGGAGAAAGGGAGGAGAAAGGAAGAATCAGCGTGTGGTAGAGAATGAGGGATAGATGGATGAAGGGTGGGTAGAAGAAAGAGGGAAGAGAGAATGAGGGAGATGGAAGAAAGAGGGAAGAGAGAATGAGGGAGATGGAGGAAAGGGGAAGAGTGGATGGGTGAGATAGAAGAAAGGGGAAGGAGAAAATGAGGGAGATAGAAGAAAGAGGGAAGATAGAATGAGGGAGATGGAAGAAAGGGGAAGATAGAATGAGGGAGATGGAAGAAAAGGGAAGAAGAGAATGAAGGAGATGGAAGAAAAGGGAAGGAGAGAAAGAGGGACATAGAAGAAAAGGAACGAGAAAATGAGAGATAGGAGTAAGAGAAAAGAAGAAGAAGGGACGATAAAAAAGGAAATAATCATAAAAAGAGGAAACAACAAGAAAAACAAACAAACAAAGCAGACAAAGAAAAGAAAAACGATGATAATTCCCATAAAAAAAAACAAAAA
>BOPN01000854.1:382655-385155 GCA_017312705.2 Penaeus japonicus | reverse complement strand
GAGTTTTGCATCATCATTTTTTCTATGAAATGTTTGTTTTATATATTTTTCGTTTTTTTTTTTTTTTTTTGCTTTCTGTTTGTATTTTTTTTTTTTTCTTGGATTCTCTGTCTTTGTCTGTATCTGTGCCACTGTCTCTGTCTGTTTCTCTTGCCTATTTTTTTTCAATCTCTTTTTCTCTCGCTCTTATTTGAAATTCGGAATAATGTGCCCTGCAGGAAAATGGATTTGATTATGAATCATTATAACAATTAATTAGACTATCATTACCGTGTCGTGCAACCGCTTTTTTTAGTGCTTATGATTTTCCAAATCGCCATCAGCTGTGAAGTTCCGTTTCAGGTGCCTTTTTATTGATTGCAGTAAGATAAAGTCGGGAAATGTTGGGAATATAGATATATATATATTTTTTTTTCTTACCTCCTTAAAGACGCATGCTCCTCTTTTAACCTTATGTTACCTCTTTATGTTAGTGTTCTATTATCCATCAAATTGATTAATAAAGTCTTTACTATACTTTCATCGGGAGCTGACTATATCTCTCTGTGATTCCGCCTGATTATGGTAATGGTATTCATCCGTGCTGGATACGCTTTAATTGCCGTGAGAAGCTTATCCTGTCTTATAGGAAAGTGAGCGAGGATTACTAGACAGTAAGGGTGAGGAAAGTCTTTAATTATATTATTCCAGTTCTGTTTTGTTTTGTTTTGGATGAAATTGTGCTATGAAAGAATATGTGTGGCGTTAACAGGAGCGGGAAATAGATGCAAACATGAAAAGATTCAAAAATAATTTATCTTACTCCTGTGCGATGAGTTGAGACGGGTTCATGATAAGAGAGATCTCCCTCTATTAGGAGGTAATCCCATCCCAAGGCAGTGGTTATAAGGCCAACATTAATTATATTTTGCTCCTCCTCTTTCCGTTTTGTCCCCCAATTCTGGATACACCGTTGCCCCATCACAGACAAACACACTGCGGGCCATTGACTGTGAGTTATGAATGGAAGGGTATGTCGGATCAGATAGCACAACAAAGCTACCTAAGTACCTTTATTTTGCGTATTTTTCTTCAACTTTAATTTTTCCATGATTGTCTATTTCTTTTATTTTGTTAGTTGTTCAGTTATATTAAAAGATGATATATTGCTATTCAGTTACTTATATTTCACTTTCAAACGCAAACGCAAGCTAACTTGTATCTTAAAACGGATAATCTGAATCGACTCAATCTTCTCTCCCCGAAATTGGGGAGAGCCGCGTGAGGTGTAATGAAATCCGGGTTTCAAACCGTAGAGTTACAGTCAGTCGAGTTATTCAAGTAACTCCATATATTAACTTTCCCTTCTTATAATTGATTTTAAAGTGCTATTTCGTATCTACTACTTTGATTTCTATTTATCCTCATACACTAAATTGCAATACTGATTGTCTAAACCATGCTTACAGTCTTTTGAAATATCTACTATGATAAATGAACATAATAATATTTCCCACATGTTGCATGCACTAATTTTTTCAACACATCTCACATAACCTGACGGCAGAGTGACGCACCGCTGACAAGGCTGAAGCGCACGTTCATATGATGGGTTAAGCCTGAGAGCGAGGAGCTTAGTATGTTATTCTACTCTATTACATATTGCTTATTTAGTCATCCAGTTGTGTATTTTTTTTTTTTTTTATGATCATTAAGAAATAGAAGTAGAAATACAAACCTGGTTTGCTTGTGAAACACTACATACAACATATGAGGCCAAAATATTGCAGCAGTAATAATACAATATTTAGAAATCTAAACATACGTATGTGAATTTGTGAATTTATGTGGTTAAGTGTGTGTGTGTGCTTACACTAGGTATCCGAATTAGTAAACAGACAGGCTAAAGTCATAACTCATTCATCACTCCCATTAATTTGCTTTTGCTTCTGCTTATCTCATTCCTCCCGTTATCAACAAAGGGAAACTACCGGCGAAAGATAATGATGTCTCCGTGTTAATAGATTTTCAATCTTGGTTACAATCATTAGGTGTATTACCCTATCTACGTTAAAAAAAGGTACCATTAAACAAAGCGTGTCATTTGATAACGACATTGGTCTCGTTACAGTGATTTGCTTTGAATTGCCTTCCTTACATTAAACGTGGACCAACAGCAAATGTTCTGATTCGTCATTCGTTGAAGAAATGATAGGTAATTTATCTTTATATTTTTCATAATTACTGTAATTTCTTGATCATTATCTTCCTTTACGTTTTTGCTTCTCCTTATTTTAGAAAAAAAGAATCTGTATAAAAGCTTAATCAATACAGCCGTTACATATTAGAACCTTATACTGTATGTGGATTGTCGATGTCTGTATGGTTATATTTACCTATATTAGTCTCTAATGATTATGGAGGAAAGATATTATATATACAACCGTATTATTACTGTTGGTGTAGCTATGATAACGAACAATAGGATTTTGTTGTTGAAATTGTTTTCTGTTATAATGTA
>BOPN01000854.1:360155-367655 GCA_017312705.2 Penaeus japonicus | reverse complement strand
TGAAAACAGTAAGCTGTTGTCAATTAGTTTCCAATATGGTGCCTCTCAAGGGACAGTCTGTGGGGTGTGATATTCGTTCAATTAATTTAATTAACGAATATGTTTTTCTTCTTTTTTTAACATGGCAAGATATAAGGCGTAATGAGAGTAATAAGAAATACAGCTAAACATATCTGTAACATGATCAGTTATCTTTACAATGATCTTATCATTATCATCACCATCATACTCATGATAATGATGATACTGATTCTAATAGTAATATTAATGGCATTGATGATCATAAAAAGGTTCATGATAATGATAACACTTATGATTATGATAATGAAAGTAATACTAGCGATGATTATGATTATGAAAATAATGATATCAATATTGACTTCTCACTACCGTCATTATTATCATCAATATTATAATTACTAATTTCATTACTATCATTATTGATAGTAGTATCTTTGTCATTATTCTTGCTGTTACTAACGATATATATATCACTGTTGCTTATCTTAATTATCAGAATTTCAATCATTATAATTAGTATCACCATTATTGCTATTATCATCTTTATTCAATCATTCATCTTGTTGCTGTTGTGTTGTTGGTGATGCCATTATATCCCGAATTAAATGAATTAAAGGCTCATAAAAAAGTAAATTGCAAATTTCTAAATAATTATAGTCACTCCAAACAGGTTTTGGAAAATCTAATCATATCCAGAGAAAATTTAATTAAAATCATATTGGCAGTGGACACAAAAACAAAAGTGAATCGCAATGATATTCATTAATTTCGTTATCTCATTAATCGGGAAATGCAAATGAAATATCCTTGGAATGTATGAGAAAAGTCTTCCAAAAAGCCATTTATTCACGACGAAATCTCTTATTCCGAGATTGGGAAAGTGTGAGAGAGAGAAAAAAAAAGGCAAAGAGAGAGAGAGAGAGAGAGAGAGAGAGAGAGAGAGAGAGAGAGAGAGAGAGAGAGAGAGAGAGAGAGAGAGAGAGAGAGAGAGAGAGAGAGAGAGAGGGAGGGAGGGAGAGAGAGAGAGAGAGTGTGCGTGTGAGAGAGAGAGAGACAGAGACAGAGAGGGAAACATACTGACCGACAGACAGACAGGCAGATAGATAGATAGATAGACAAACAGGCAGATAGATAAACAGAGAGACAGACAAGTAGAGACAGGAAGACATACAAACAGACAGACAGAGAAAGAAAATGAGAGAGAGAGAAAAAGTGAAAGTTGTTTCAAAGTGTAAATGAAAACGCATGGAAATGTCATTCATAAATCCTTATCACGTGTAAAACATTACGTCATCAACCACAGTTACATATGATTTATATGCATACAGTCGAACATAACACGTTCTAATCCTGTTTTATTTAGTCTTTATTACTTCTATTATCTACCATGAAATAATCTATAAGACATGACATGAAGTAATTCATAAGTATATGTGCATTTCCAGACAGCAAAGTGATAGAGTAGTATGAGTATTAGTAGGCCAGTACGTATTGCTATTAAACTATTTTCTGAATTATATTCAAAATGTAAATATATAAACATATATCAATATACATCAAATATTAGACACATACAAGGTTTAAAAGCATGCAGAACTGAGAGAAGCGAGAAGTGGGCGGGGCTAGGCGCAAGGGGGGACGGGGGGCTCCATGTGGTGGGCTGGGTGTAAAGTGGAATTTGAAAGGGGTAGGGGTAGAGTGGGGTAAGGTGAGAGTGTTTATGGGGTTAGAGTGGAAGGTGGGTGGGTGGGTCTGGGTGGGGTAAGGTGAGACTGTAGGTGGGTGGAAGTAGAGAAGTGTAGTGGCACAAGGCGATGCCACGTCCCATGCCTCCTAATGCCACGTCGCATGAGTCCGTACGAGCCCTGGACAGTTGTTACCTCCCCTCCTAAACGACTTTTTAGTTAATGAATTAATTAATGAAGGCGTGTTTCTTTTAAACCCTAAATAACTGATGCTACACAAAGCCTCCGAGACACCTACCAAATGAATATTAAAATTTATTCGGGATAATATCCCGTGGTGGCAGCGACTACCCCAGGGTAAAGTTTGTGAGAACCGCTGAGTGACGAGAGTCGCTACAGAAGTAGAGGGGGGAGGGAGGGAGGGGTGTGACTGTAAGTAGGGGGTAGGGGGAGGTGAGCATGTAGGTAGAGGGGAGAGGAGATGCGGGGGGGGAGGGCTAAAGGCGGTAATTAGCAGAGCGTAAGCTGCGGGTATGGGTAGAAGGAAACAGGTAAATGCACTTGCAGTTAGATAAAAGTAAATGAGTCTTGAGTGTAGAGTAGGTTGAGACGATAGGGAAAGGGCTAGGGTAGGAGGAGGGGAAAAAAGAGGAGGAGCAGCAGCAGGATGAGGAGGAGGAGGAGGAGAAGGAAGAAGAAGAAGGAGGGATGAGCAGGAGCAGGAGGAGTGGGAGAAAGAGGAGGAGGAGGAAGATGAGTAGAAGCAGGAGGATTGGGAGAAAGAAGAGGAGGAGGAGGAGTGGGAGCAGGAGGAGGGCGAGTAGGAGTAGGAGTAGGTGTAGGAGTAGGAGTAAGAGTGGGAGGAGAAGCAGGAGGAGGAGAGGAAGAGGAGTAGGAGGAGCAGGAGGAAAAGCAAGAAATGAGCAGGAGGAGGAGGAGGAGGAGGAGGAAGAGGCCAGGGAGAGTGTCAACAACACCACAACGTCGATTAATTATGCCGTGTTGGTATTTCATTAAGGACAGGCGTTTATCTCGTGATCCTTAAGACGGCTGCTCGGTCCTGAGGATTACCCGAGGCGGCGTTATCCCCTGTGAGTGTGTGCCTTGCCGTGATTCCTTTTTCGTTTTCTCTCTCTCTCTCTCTCTCTCTCTCTCTCTCTCTCTCTCTCTCTCTCTCTCTCTCTCTCTCTCTCTCTCTCTCTCTCTCTCTCTCTCTCTCTCTCTTTTTTTTTCTTTTGTTTACTTTCAATTTTATTTGTTTCAGCAAGAGGATTTAAGAGGGAGGGGGAGAACAAGTGAGTGGGAGGAAGGTGAGTGGGATAGAGGTCGATGAAAGGGAAGAGGGAGAAAGAAAAGAGACAGAAAAAAGTAGAGGCAGACACAGAGACAGGCAGAGAGAAAGAGGGGGAGAGGGAGGGAGATAGATAGATAGACAGAGAGAGAGAGAGAGAAAGAGAGGGAGAGAGAGAGAGAGAGAGAGAGAGAGAGAGAGAGAGAGAGAGAGAGAGAGAGAGAGAAAGAGACAGACAGACAGACAGAGAAAGAAAGAGAGAGGCGGTGAGATATGATTATGAGAATGAGAGTAAGTCAACCTTGCTCATTCACTGCGCTGGTTTACGAATAAAAAAATATAGATAATATAGGCAGTAGGGAAAATATAATTATCATATAATCAATCATACGGTACTTTTTAATCAATTATCACTATCAGTAACATCAGTGACAGTAACATATACATACATATATATGTGTGTGTGTGTGTGTTTGTGTTTATATATATATATATATATATATATATGCATTCGAGATAATCACTTCGTGGTCTCATTTTAAAGCATTGCTGAGGCAAAAGTTTCGAGGTACTGCAAATAGTGCAGATTTTTTTAGTAATTTGCAAAGGAAGAGATTGAAGCAGGGTCAGACGCCGCAAGATTTTCTTTTAGAGATCGAAGGGTTTGTATACATGGGTGCCAGGGAATATTCATTAGAAATTGGGGATCCGATGGCGCTGATAAGACGCGTATTTTTGAGTGGGTTATCTACGGATTTGTCAGATTTCTTGGTTGCCTGCGAGGACCAGCCGTTGCACGAGATTGTTGCTAAAGCCAACAAGTTATTCACCTCTAGGGCTTGTCGTACGTCTTCTCGCGATATTCGTCGTCCGCTCCCTGTCGCGTCAGCTCAGCCGTCTAATGCGTCTAATGCGTCTAATATGACTGGTCCTTATTGCTATTTTCACCGTGCGCCAGGTCACATGACGGCCGATTGCAGAGAGAAACCCCCTGGACGCGTGTGTTGGCACTGTCGTCGCCACGATCATAATAGGTTGCATTGTCCCTTTTTATCGGGCCGGGGAGCCGAAGCCTCGCGTTTGCCTGGCCAAACCGACGAAGGGGCACGTTCTGACGACCAGCAGCAGTCATGGTAATCATCGTAACCATCAACCGAGAGTCTTAACGGGACGTCCATTAGTGACTTTGCGTATTGGCGGAAGGAATTTAAGGTGCTTTGTTGACACCGGTAGTGCAGCGTCTCTCATTAAAGCATCCGTTTTGAGTTCATTGAATGTGACGTCACGTGCGCGTATGGCACGTCAGCTGATAGGAGTTACGGGGACATTACTAGATACAGTAGAAGAGAGGGATTTGAATGTTTCGGTTTCACCGCGTCTGAAGCTTGTGCATAGGTTCATCGTGACAGGCTCTTGTCCGTTTCCAGGTGACGTCCTTTTAGGCATAGATTTCCTTAGAAGGTTTTCATTTAAGCTTTCGCACCGTCCAACACCCGCGCAATGTTATTTATGTCTTGAGGACGAACGTCTTGCCGTTACATTCACCGACGCTCCTTCCGTAGGTGTCGCATTAGTCGACACGGATTCGTCCGGACTTGACATTGATGTAAGTATACTGTACAAGGCCCGACCAGACACGTTCGTCAGGGTAAAGCGAACAACAGTTTTGCCGCCACGATCGGCTAGGTTTGTTACCGCTTCAGTATCTAATCTGAAAGTTCCCGACGGTGATATTTTCATTGACGGTGGCGTGGACTCCTTACTCATACCTCGATCGATTGTGAAGGTTAAAGATAGAACCGCTGCAGTATGGGTAGTAAACATAAATGAACGGAATGTAAAATTACGTGCGGGTAGTGTATTGTCAAAAATCGGAGAAGTTGATGAAGATCGTGCAAATGCAAATGTTCTTACTGTAGACCAGGTAAATGACGAACACCTTCCAGAGTCTTCCATCACGTTACCCTCGCTTAATCACCTGTCGTCCGGCCAGAGAGAGAAGTTAGAGTCAGTCTTACTTTCTCATAAGTCCTTGTTTGGGGGAAAGAAGGGTGATGTCGGCGTCGTCCCAGGGATCTATCATTATATTCCCACAGGTGATGCCGCGCCAGTACTAACGCGTCAGTGGAGGTTACCACAATCGGCAAAACAGGTGATTAAGGAAGAATGTAAGAAGATGCTGGAAAGTAAGGTTATAGAGCCATCAACATCCCCGTGGATGTCTCCCATTGTTTTGGTGAAGAAGAAAGATGGCACTGTTCGCTTTTGCATCGATTTCCGCAATCTGAACGGAATCACGACCTCCGATTCTTACCCGTTACCGCGTATGGAGGAGTTGATTGATGAGCTAGGTAACAACGTGATATTTTCAGTGCTTGACGCACGCTCAGCTTATTGGTCGATAGAATTAAATCCGTCCGACAGGCCTAAGACGGCATTTTCAGATGGCACCTATCTATGGCAATTTCGCCGTATGCCATACGGATTGAAGACAGCAGGCGCAACATACCAGCGTATGATAAATTTTGTGCTCTCTCCAGTTCTGTCACGTCACACGTTAGCCTACCTTGATGACGTGGTTGTTTATTCGGCTAATTTTTCCGACCATTTAAAGGCTATAGATGAAACGCTTGCCATTTTGGAGAAGGCCGGATTCAAAATGAATGTAGAGAAATGCCAGTTTGCCGTAGATAAATTAAAGCTGTTAGGTTTCGTGGTTACAGCTGATGGTGTATCACCGGATCCCGAAAAGGCAAAGGCCATCGCAGACATGCCCACACCTCGTAACGTGAAAGAGGTGCGGCGATTTTTAGGTGCGAGTGGGTTTTTCAGGCGTCACGTACCACATTACGCTACGATCGCGTCGCCGCTGACCTCGTTGACACGTAAGGACACGCGGTTTACATGGGGACCCGAACAGGAGGGGGCGTTCAGCAAATTAAAACAAGCGTTGGTCACAGCACCTATCCTACGTAGACCTGACTTCGATATACCCTTTGAGATTCACACGGATGCATCCAAATTAGCAATAGGAGCGTGTCTCATGCAACGTGTTCAGGGAAAGCCTCACGCAGTTGCGTATTTCAGTCGTAAATTAAAGGGTCCAGAGGTAAGGTATTCTGCGACAGATGCAGAGGCTCTTGCTGTCATAGAAGGGATAAGGGCATTTAATGCTTATGTATATGGGAGACCTTTTGAGGTGCTGACAGATCACCGCCCGTTAACTTTTATTTTTAAGAGGCCAACTCGGTCGGCTAGAATGTCACGTTGGAGTCACGAGATCGCGTCCTACGATTGCAAAGTAGTATACAAGCCAGGTGCAGCACACCACGTACCAGACATGTTGTCCAGAACGGTTGCCGCGATAGATTTGTCAACTGTGGACCCTGAACAATTTCGTGCCTTGCAGTTACAAGACCCCATGTGTAGGGATCTTATAGAATTCTTAGAAGGTCAAAGGGTACCTCGGGCTAAGATCCATGCGTCCTTAGATGAGTTCGAGCTGAAAGATGGAGTACTGTATCATGTTCGTGATCTCCCGTCTGGTCTAATAAGCCAACTTGTTCTTCCACCTAACGTAAGATCAGCTGCAATGAAAATAGTGCACAACAGCAGTACCGCAGGTCACCCAGGCGTATTCCGAACTTTCCATCGCCTTAAAGATCATTATTGGTTTCCTAATTCTCTGTCCTTTTGCAGAAAGTATGTGCAAAGTTGTCCGACGTGCCAGAGACGTAAAGCAGTGCTAAGGGGACGTGCCCCTCTCGCCGCCGCACCGCTCGCAACGCAACCTTTCGAGAGGGTCTCCGTCGACCTTGTTGAGCTTCCGCCTGCACGTAACGGTGACAGATACGTAATGACGGTTATAGATGAACTCACGAGGTTTGTTCAGTTGGTACCACTGCCAGCCAAGGATGCTCATACCGTTGCGGACGCTTTGATTAGTAACTTCACAACCCTTTTTGGTCCGCCAGTCACTTTAACATCCGATAATGGGACCGAGTTTACTAGCGAGTATTTCCGGGAGGTCTGTAGCTTAATGGGAACTAAGACTAGGTATACTACTCCCTATAACCCCGCGTCAAATGGTATGGTGGAAAGGTGTAATCGTGTTGTCAAGGATTGCTTAGCAGCATTATGTGAAGATTCGCCCGACACTTGGAACACTAGAATAGAATACGTGCGTCTTGCGTTAAACACGGCTTTCCACAGATCAGTTAACAACCAGCCATTGTACCTTCTGACTGGTAGGGATTGTACTTTTCCGGTCGGTATGACAAATCACCACACTCGTGATGGGGAGATTGGAAGACGGCAGCTTGATTTGCTCGCTGCTCGCGATTCCGCAGTTACCGGTACGCAAAGAGTAAGGGAAGAAAATATGGAGGGTGTAGACCGCAGGACCAGGGCGATCCCTGAACTGACTGAAGGCATCTTGGTATTACGCAGGAGACCACCAGGTCAAAGTGGTGCGGGTTTAGCGTCCAGATGGCTAGGGCCGTT
>BOPN01000854.1:347655-355155 GCA_017312705.2 Penaeus japonicus | reverse complement strand
CTCTCTCTCTCTCTCTCTCTCTCTCTCTCTCTCTCTCTCTCTTTTCCTTCTCACCCCATCCTATATCTGGATGGGAAGGCTTGCCAAGATAAGTGAGTTTTTGTGTAGACAAGTAGGTAGATATCCTTTCTCTCTCTCTCTCTCTCTCTCTCTCTCTCTCTCTCTCTCTCTCTCTCTCTCTCTCTCTCTCTCTCTCTCTCTCTCTCTCTCTCTCTCTCTCTCTCTCTCTCTCTTTCTCTCTCTCTCTTTCTCTCTCTCTCTCTCTCTCTCTCTCTCTCTCTCTCTCTCTCTCTCTCTCTCTCTCTCTCTCTCTCTCTCTCTCTCTCTCTCTCTCTTTCTCTCTCTCTTTCTCTCTCTCTCTCTCTCTCTCTCTCTCTCTCTCTCTCTCTCTCTCTCTCTCTCTCTCTCTCTCTCTCTCTCTCTCTCTCTCTCTCTCTCTCTCTTTCTCTCTCTCTCTCTCTCTCTCTCTCTCTCTCTCTCTCTCTCTCTCTCTCTCTCTCTCTCTCTCTCTCTCTCTCTCTCTCTCTCTCTCTCTCTCTCTCTTTCTATATATATATATATATATATATATATATATATATATATATATATATATATATATATATATATATATATATATATATATATATATATATATATACCTATCTATCTATCTCTGTATGTGTGTGCTTTTTTTATATTGTAATTTTTTCAACCTCTTTGCCTTTGAATACAGACATAGAATTCAGAGTTCTTTAACCTGACTTACTCGGAATCATAATTAAGATAGAGAATAAGGCAAAAGTTGTGCTGAAGTCGCCAGTGATGGATCCTCAGTTTCATTTGCTAAAAGCCTGAGTGTTTGGCCTTCTGCAATGAAGGCATTCCAGACACTTGCTATTCTGGAAAGGTAAATCTGCTGTTGATTGCAGACGATGAATTCGTTGCATTTGAATTTCGAGGATTACTTCGAGTGTTGCTACATCTCTTCGATATTGCGAAGTCGTCTACGATGTCGGTTGCGTGTCTTGATGAACGCTGTCAATCAGCTGGTAAGTTCGACGTTGAATGCTGTATATTCCAAGGATGGATGCAGGCATTGTGTAACACCTGCAAGCCGTGGGCACCGAGAAGATATAGTTAAAGCTTCCTTTGCAGTTTTCTTCAGATGTGTGCCAGACTTAGACAATAATCCCAACACGTTAGATATGTGGTTGCTCCGTTGCAATACACTGTTAGTAACGATGATTTTGTCATCAGTGCAGGATGTGAGATGACAATTGTTGGGGTGTATTTTTTCACTTAGAAATGTGGATTGCCACTGTTTTCCCCAAGTTTCAATCACTTCCACTATGACGTTCACTCGTCAACTTTATCCTCTCTATTATAATTCAATGACAGTGTAAAGTCATCGCCATATTCGGAGCAGGTGCAAGAGATCGTTAATGTAAACATTCCAGTTTGCACAATATCACACCTAGTTGGTCTCTCCTTACTGGATTCATGTTGTTGACCTGTAATAAGAGGATGCTGCTCGAAGAATCTTGCAATGTAATCATACTTTGCTAAGGATGGGGTGTAGGAAAATGGAGCTTTCTCTTTGAACAGAAGCTAGATGTTGATGCTGCTTCCAGATCCTCGGCCAAGTTTTTTTTCTCTCTCTCTTTTACGAAGCATTTTCTAGTGAAATAGATGGTATTTCTTAAGGATTGCCCACTTTCGTCTTCATACTCAACTGTTTTTCCATTCATATGTTTTTCTCGTGTAACTGCATGTTTCTCGGTGTTTCTTATGGCTGGAAGGGTGTTTCTTGAGTATTCTCCATTCTCCTTTGTATCTGGAGTAGGGTGACATTTACAGCCAAACTATGGCTGGTTTATGGGTCTGTATATAAGTGGTGCATGTTCCAGGTCAGCATGTCTCTTCAAAAGAATTCTTGTATATATGGTATGATTCATTAATGTATAATGAAATGCACAATAATTCCTCACCTACAAAACTGAGGATTGGATCAAGGTAACCTCCAGAAACGTATATGAGAAAGTCTACTTGATGATGATAAGGAATAATAAATCCTCCATTCAGTGGGTTAGCTTGCTAACATTGCCCCGAAATCCTCTCGGGTTGGCAGACAAAATGTTGTCCTTGTTTTTGAGAACTTTGTTATTGTTTTTGATGTAAAAGACCCTGGAAGATATGTGGTCCATTTGGATAAAATTCTGGCATGGTGGATTTACACTGCAGTGTATTTAGTTATGAGTTATGTGTATTTAGTGAGTTATGCTCACTTGGAGGAATGCCTGATTTTCCCCCGTAAATATGGATCTCGGGAGTTTTGCCAGCCACAGTTCGGCAGCATGGACATAATAGAAATCCTAAGAGTGGCCTTCTGCGAACAAGCGCAAATACGTTGAGAATGGTTTATCCAACAGGTACATCAAAATTTGATAACGTTGCCTTTGTTGTTTGTATTGCTGGTGGTCGTTTTTCTGTTGTGTTTTGTTTTTTGTTTTGTTTTTTGTTTTCTTTCTTTTCTTTTTCGTTTTATTTTTCTTTCTTTCTTTCTTTTCTTTTTCGTTTTGTTTTTTTCTTTCTTTCTTTCTTTTCTTTTTCGTTTTGTTTTTTTCTTTCTTTCTTTCTTTTCTTTTTCGTTTTGTTTTTTCTTTCTTTCTTTCCTTCTGTTTTTAAAGGGCCATTGTGGGTGACTCTTGAGGCAGCTAAGGTAGTACCACACTCCCTGTCGTGTGTGTGAGTAGGTAATCGATAGTGGTAAAAAGTCATGTGAACTTCTTTACTTGTAATTTCAGTGCTGGCTATTTCTAGGGAATGAGCTGGTGTTAGACTTCCCGGCTCTTCCATGAACTGGACTGACTCATCATATTCAGCCAGAGTAAAGAGTGCAGCAGATTGACTACGAGCGAATTCCCCTTCACTTTGCGTGCAATTAATGTGGCCGAGGTTTTAGCATATGTTGCACTGACACTTAATATCTGTGTCCAGTTTCTTAACAGATTAACCGCACAGTGGCATCTGTCCAGGGCAGATGCCAATGCGAAGCGGTGTAAACATTGTATGACATTAAGATAGGTCGAGAGAGAAATTAGTTGTTATTTTAGAGAGAAGAGCGGGCTGGTACGTGTATTTTCTGTACATGGATTGTCCGTGCATTCTGACATGCAGTGTGAAATGCGGGAAACTGAATTTCTGTATTTTCAAAAAAGTTATATTACTTATGAGCTCTGAGAGCTGTATACTCTTCTCTCTCTCTCTCTCTCTCTCTCTCTCTCTATCTATCTATCTATCTATCTATCTATCTATCTATCTATCTATCTATCTCTCTCTCTCTCTCTCTCTCTCTCTCTCTCTCTCTATCTCTCTCTCTCTCTCATGCTTCTTATTATTCATCCTTCCCCCTTTCACCCTCACACCAATTAACGTCAGTTCCCTCATTTCTCTTCTGAACTTCAACCCTTCAACCCTTCTTTTTTTCTTTTCCTTCTCTTCCCCTCCTCCTCGTCTTAATCCTGTCTATATATTTTTTTCTTGCTTTTTATTCCCTTCCCTTCATTCGCGTCTTAATCCTGACCATAAATCTTCTCCCTTTTTTTCTTTCATTGATTTCCCTTCATTTCACTTCTCTTTTGATTCTATTTTCACTCGCCTTTCGCCTTCATTTATTCTTTGACTTACACTCTTTTCTTCCTTCCTTTCTACGGAGTTTGAGTGAATACATGAAACGGATTTTTTTTTTCTCTTTTTTTTTTTTAGTTTTGTTCTTTCGTTTCTCTTGTGTTTATCTTCGATCTTTCTTTTCTGTCTCATCTATTTGCCATTCATTTAGTAATTCCTTATCCGCGTCTTCACACATTTACACCTCGTACTTTCATTTCTAACGATTTTACATATTATATAGAACGTTTCCTGCCATTTTATTTCCTTTCAGTTCGCTCCTATCTTGTATTTTCCTTCGCACTTCCTCCTCTTCTCCGCTTACAGACTTTCTTTACTTTTTTTGGGGGGAGGGGGGGTAGGGGTGGGGGGAGATATGCCTAAAAGCAAAACATTTTTCTTTTCTGTTCGCGTTTATATCGTTTTTCTCTTCTTTTGTTTTCCTTAGTCATGCCTTTTTCTACCTTTTAATACCCTTTTATCAGTTATCCATATCCGTGTTTTTTTCCACACTTTCTTTCTCTTCTTTCCACGCACTTTGCGAACAATAATAAGAGAAAAAATCAGAACATTGCTGTCTCCTCCATTTTGCTTCGCTCGAGTGTATTTTCATTCTCCTTCCTTTCTTTTCTCTTTCCATGATCATTCGTTCAACAGACTGGTTGACGACTCGGACAATTTACATCATATAATGAAATTGTCCCTCCTAAACGCCAGTAGATTATTATTTATAATTTGCGATTTCATCTACTTAAAGGAATAGTTCATCGGAATTTGGAAATTATCGTACCTCGTGCAAAACGGTGTACCTTCAGTGAGACGTTGCAAACCCTACGATATCCGATCAGCTGATCATTTCCGTATCTCTGTTGGCTTTTATTTTTCGTTAAAATTTAAAATCTTGCTCTGGTAGCCCTTTCAAATAATTAAGTGCATTCAGTTTTGTTTTCAATATTCATTTCACCTTTACATTCTAATCTATATATTTCTTTGTTTATTTCAAACTTAGTTTCGTTCCACTGATTTCTAAATCGTTTACAAACTCAGATTTCTCAGCTTTGGCAAAGTTCAATTAGTAAATATATCTCTTGCTAACCAGTGCGTGTTCTATGTGAGCTCGGGTTGAAACACAGTTTGCGAACGAGATCTATTCGGGCATAGATTTGGATAGACCGTGACAATATACATATACATATATATATATATATATATATATATATATATATATATATATATATGTGTGTGTGTGTGTGTATGTATATGCATATATACATTTGTATATACACATACATATATATATATATGTATGTATAGTTATAGATGAATATATATATATATATATATATATATATATATATATATATATATATATATATATATACTCACCAACTTATCTCTCTCTCTTGCCCGAATAGATCTTGTTCGCAAACTGTGTTCAACCCGAGCTCCCCTTTAACACGCACTGGTTAACAAGAGATATATTTACTCTTTAGCAAAAACTGAGAAATCTGAGTTTATAAACATTTAAAGCGGAACAAACTAAGTTTGAGTAAAACAAATATATAGACCAAAATGTAAAAGGTGAGATGAATATTGAAAACAAAAGCATAATATTGAAAAATACAGAGCAAAATTTTATTTTAAGGAAAAAGGCGTAAGTGCGTATGTATATATATATATATATATATATATATATATATATGTATATATATATATATATATATATATATATATATATAGACATCCACAAGCACTCACACAGGCTATTACCAAGATACTGATAATGATAACGATAATGACAAAAAAAATAGTAATGGTAATAACGGTAATAATCATAATTATGATAATGCTAATGATGACTGTAGTAATGATATTAATAATGATGATAATAATGACAATGATAAGGATAGTAACACAGATTATGATAATGACAATGATAATAATGCTAATGATAATCATATCAATAATCAACAGTAAAATATTATGATAGTAAATAAATGTAATAAAATTCAATAAGGTTACTCACGTTTTTTTTTTTTTTTTTTTTTTTTTTTTTTTTACTATCTGTGTATGTACGTATGTATGTTGTGCAGGTGTGTGTATGCGTGCGTGCTTACGTGGGTTCCCGT
Source organism: Penaeus japonicus (assembly GCA_017312705.2). Classification (NCBI taxonomy): domain Eukaryota; kingdom Metazoa; phylum Arthropoda; class Malacostraca; order Decapoda; family Penaeidae; genus Penaeus; species Penaeus japonicus. The sequence goes on along the minus strand of BOPN01000854.1, from coordinate 349,378 downwards.
CAGTTAACTATATGTATATATATGCCTTCATACGCACGTGCATGCACATCTCCGAACGCAGTCAAGCAAGCAAGCAAATAAAAGGAAAAGAAAGAGGCAGAGGAGGAAATGAGAGCGTCAGTGCATATTAAGAGTAAGGTAAGATAATGTGAGATTCAAGCGGGTTATTTCTGGCCTGGGAAATTGTAGGTGAAGGTTAGTGCTGCAGGTCTGGCAAGTCGTGGGAAGGCGGGGAGGAGAGAAGGAGGAAGAGGAGGAGGAAAAGGGGAGGAAGAGGAGGAGGAGGTGGGAAAGGGGGCGAGGAAGAGGAGGTGGGAAATGGGGCGAAAAAGAGGATGTGCGAAATGGGGCGAGGAAGAGGAGGAGGGAAATTGGGCGAGAAAGAGGAGGTGGGAAAGGGGCTAGGAAGAGGAGGAGGAAAAGGGGGCGAGAAAGAGGAGGAGTGAAATGGGGCGAGGAAGAGGATGAGGAAAAGGGATGGGAGCAGCAGGGGAAAGCGAGGGGAGAGAAATGGGAGGAGAAGAGGGAGAGAGAAGGAAAAGGGTGGAAAAGTTTATGTGGGAGAGGAGAGGGGAGAAAGGGAGGGAAGAGAAAAGTGAAAGGGAGAAGAGAGAGGGAGAAGAGGAAAAAAAATAAAGGGAAAAGAGAGAGATGTGAAAGAGAGGAGAGAGGAGACAGAAAGGTAAAGGGGGAAGAGGGATGTGTGAAAGAGAGGAAAACGAAAGGTGACAAGGGGAAGAGTAGGAGAGAGATGTCAAACAGAGAAGAAAGAGGGAAGAGGGAGAGTGGTGAAAGAGAGCAGAGAGAGAGAAGGAAGAGAACGGTAAAGGGGAGATGGCGTGTTCCTGAAATTAAATATCTGCAGACGCCACCTCCTCTAAGATTTAATGCACCGTTACCTTAAATTAAATTTCAAGACGAGTGGTCTTTTTTTTCCTTCTTCTTTTTTTACTTTCCTATTTTTAAACTTCAAGAAATGGGAGACCCCCGTGCCAAGTCCGTGCAAATTCGTATGAATGAGATGGTACAATGTGAAGATTTTTTTTTTCATTCGTGGTAGTTTAAGTGGGTAAGGTGATCTATGAGCCAGAAATGGTGCTTTTCCTCTGTATATTTGTCTCTATCTCTCTCTCTATGTCAATCTATCTATTTGTCTATCGGTCTATAACTCTGTATTCACTCTCTCATACTCTCTCTCTCTTTCTCTCTCTCTCTCTCTCTTTAAATATAAATATATATATATATATATATATATATATATATATATATATATATATATATATGTGTGTGTGTGTGTGTGTGTGTGTGTGTGTGTGTGTGTGTGTGTGTGTGTGTGTGTGTGTGTGTGTGTGTATATCTTTATCTCTCTCTCCCTCTTCCATTCGTTTTTTCTTCTCCCTCCCTCCCTGTATTTTCTTCTCTGGAACAGAAAATTGTTTTGTTCATTTGACTCAAATAACAAAGGGAATGAGCCGTTTTGGTCTCAGACATGTGAGAGGAGGAAAAAAAGGTAAAGATAACGTCTGAAGAAGGAAATGAATAGAAGATATGCATAAATATATATAAATATCAATATATATAAATACATATAAATATAAATATATATATATATATATATATATATATATATATATATATATATATATATATATATATATATATATATATATATATATATATGTGTGTGTGTGTGTGTATATATGTGTGTATGTATATGTGTGTA
>BOPN01000854.1:292655-307655 GCA_017312705.2 Penaeus japonicus | reverse complement strand
GGTAATTGGGTTAAGATTTGGCATACAAAATATGCCCGGAATTTAAATTTTACCCTGTAATTTCCCTGATCTCCTTCATGCCCTCCCCTACTATCAGGACCCAGATTGTGGGGTCCAGGCGTGGAAGCACGCATTATCTCCACTATATATAAACAGTAGAGGTAGAGAGGAATCCATTGATACCACTTTTGTGGTATTTAGTTATGCGGCATTATTCAGAAAATTTACCTTTTTTCCACTCAATTTTTTTTATGGGGAAATGTTTTAAAGGGATCCTCAGTTGGTTTTATAATGGACATATTTTTTGTAATTATATTGGGTGTGTTCTATCCACATCCATTGAAATTTGCTCTGATCTGTGATATAAGGCATACAATCTTGAGTCTAACCTGATAGTGGTGCATTGTCAAGCAATTGTTGGAACCTCTACAATATGCCCTCTGACAAAGGACAACAGACATTTGCTATGTATATTCTAGCTTGGCCTTATTCTTACCATGAATCTTTATAAGCTCTATCATGCTAGAAAAGGGATAGAGGTATGTATGCTCTTGCTTGATTGCTAACCTGATCAGGATGGCTCTGAAATATAATTTTTTTTCTTCTCTTAATCACATTGGCTGTGTTCTTACCAAATTCCCTTAAAACTTACTGTGATGAAAGACTCATAGTCATAAGTAAAAGTTGATAGTGGCATAGTGTCAGTTGATTACCCCTTCTACTGTGCTGCACACTCTGACAAAGGCTAAGAAACCTCTTGGAAGATAAAGCTTTGCTTGGGTCCTTATTTATAAGCTCCATCTTACCTGGATATGGCTAAAGTTATAAAACAGTGGAGGATCGTTTGACTTTATTAGAACTCTTATATGTAGCTTTCAACAGATTCTTAAATTATATTCACATGTATCAAATATATATTTTTAAGGTAAGAATAAAAAATTACACTTTTGAATATGAAAACTTGCCCATAAGAGATGATTACTTATAAAGTATTAAAGAAACAGAAAATAAACTCTTTGCTTTGGTTGATGATTGATAATATTACAGAAATGACCTTGAAATTTAATTTATGTTGAAATGTTGAAGAAATATATATATATTTTTTAATATTGGTAAATATTCAGAATAAGACCAATTAAATATTGAGAAATAAATGTCCATATAGTCCTCCCGCATGTATTTTTACACAGCTTTAGCTTGAATTCATTCCTTAAGTGAGGATAAATTGCCATGGAAGTCACCAAGTTCAATCTTGCCAGAATATAATTGGTGCAGGAATGTTTTCTTTTGATGAAGAGATGTTAAGTGTGGAGGCTGCAGCATCTCTGGACTTGCCCAAATTATTGTATTTTGTGTATTTTTATGACCAATACTTTTAGTTTTTTTATGACCAATACCTTTAGTTTTTATTGTTTTGCTTTTTTATCTTCACACAGTCCTTTCCTGATCATTTATTACATTATTTTTTAGCTTTTTATAGCCAAAGAAGATTTTTAACAATAGGTTTAAAGGTTGCTGTTAAGTGAGAGGGAATGGGTAGTGCAAGCACTTTACCATAAAAAGTCATAGTACACAGCCCATATGGGACCTGAATCAGCCCTGGTTATAGCTGCAGTAAACAGGTCTGCAAATGACTGAGTTAGCCAGACTAGTTACTATACCAGACATATGTATACTTACTTGTTTAGTTTTGTTTGAGATAGCAAACAAGTGATTTTTTTTTTTCTAAAAGTTCTTAAGAATAGAAATGATAGTAATGATAATAATGTAAGGTAGTGGATTGGATTCCTTTGTAAAGGCTAGAAATAATTTCACTAATTTCTTTTTCTTTCTGTATCACTTCTAAGAACGTTTGAAGATATCTTAATATCCTCAGGAAAATATATTGATATCCTGTATCCTCTTGATTTCCTCAGATATTTGAGGATACAGAAACACACAATAACAGTTGCTTCATATAGCTATATTTTGAAGAACCTACAAGATGTGATAATGTGTATAGCATCGCATTATATGAAAATAACCATGCTGGTGCCTCTGATCTATGGTTATCTTGTGTTGTTGTTTTTTTGTTTCATTTAAGTCATCCCTCTTTGTTTCATAATTTATGAAGCTGATTTTATGGTAATATATGAAAGAAAGGGAGATAATTTTATTTATTATTATTATTATTTTTTTGACACAGATTAATGGGAATGAGATGTAGTTTAAAAATTTCACTCATTATTATTTTTTTCTAGGAAACAATAGATATCCGGATACGCATGGTTATCTATCTCATTTTCTGAATTGTTTGAGAAAAAGGGACCATAGTATATATTTTGCCACTGCTAAGTGGTGGGGAGTCTACTCCCAGAACCCCTCTCATCTGCATTCTTGGCAGGCTTAGTATGCTTTGACAAGACAGAACATGTGAGCTTTTTTCAGTGTTATCATTTATATATTTACCCCTTTTGATGAGAATAGGTATTATGGTATTTGATACCAAATATTGATCTATACTTTATACAACAAGGATCAATACTTGTAATCATTGGTTGAGACTTATGAAGAATACAGTTGTCAGTAGTTTATTGCAAGTTTAGTGTTTCTGAAACACAAAGATGTTTTGAAGATGAAACTTATATTTGTACAAGAGATACATTTTTATTCTAATTTTCCTTTTTTTTAATGGAAATAGCAGAATATAATAGGATTGTTATTTATATTCATGATGTTTTAGATCTTTTTCTTTTATAAATAGATTCCAAGTTTAATTTAAGAGTCATTATTAGTTTTTATTGGTAGAATTGTTAGTGGGGGACAAATAATCTTTAAGATTTGTGATATATATGATTTATTTTTCCTTGATTACACTACTATAAAGTTTTCACACCTGGTACAGTATTTATTCAGGAGTCATAATTAAAAGAAGGAAATGCCATCATGATTTTCATGTTTTCCCCATTATTAATACTCTAACAGTTTATGTAAAATTTTAATTCCTCTTCTTACTGGCCTAGAACTTGGTATCAGAGAAGGGAAATCAGTAATGTGCATTTCCTGCCTCCACAGACTAATACTAAGAATTGCTTGCTATCAGTGAATACCTCCAGATAACAGAGTGAGAACATTTGAGATAACCTGGGGGTCTCATTGATGGCATTAATACTTTTAGATGACAGTGTAAATACAAGGTTGGTGATGTGCATATATATTAACAATTGGTTGTGATATGTAAGTTAAACTTAATGTGTGAATAGGCTACATGTACACACACACAAACATACACAAACACACACGCACACACACAAACACACACACACAAACTCACACACAAACACACACAAACACACACAAACACACACACACACACACAAACACACACACACACACACAAACACACACACACACACACACACACACACACACACACACACACACACACACACACACACACACACACACACACACACACACACACACACACACACACACACACACACACACACACACACACACACTCATATATATATAAAATGTTTTATATTTTTCCTTTTTAATGTAAGGTGCAGTTGCAACAGACAAACTATTTTGGAGTCTCAGGAAGATATCACATAGAGTGCTGGATGTTATTTTCTAGAGGCCATACCATGTCTGTAGACTTTTTTTTTATCACTTATGTCAATTACTGAACTAGAGTTTTATTTACTGTTATTCATTGAAAAGAAGATATACATGTAATTTGTAAAGGAAGAATCTTTATGTATTTCATTAACTTTGTGAGATATCAGATGTAGAATTGAAAATATGTGCTCTGATGTATCCCCCAATAAGGTATCACCAATATATGGAAAGTAGCATGCAATATAGGTTTTCATAAGTTTGTTTATTTTGTGCTTGGTTTTATGGAGATGAATAGTAGTTGTTTAACAGTTTTTATGACTCTTATAGTAGCTATGTCAAAGATTGTGAAATGCAGCAATGTGGAATATTTGTTGTTAATCATTAAAGTATAAAAGATTGTTACATTTGCAGGATGAGCCCAGTATTCAAATCATACAGTTGACATGCAGCTGCTGCTTCAAAATGCATGAACTTTTTACGCAAGTTCTGTCGCACAAGGATCTCTCAAAGGTGAGTTTTTGATATTTTAGATTATCATTACTTATTATTTTATTTATTGTTCTTTTTTTGATTATTGTCATTCATTTTTGTTTTCTTTTGCACTTCATATGATTATATGTTTTGATCAAGAGTTATTATCAAGAAGTCAAGAAGATCCCAAGACATCAGAATTAGATTACATTGTGAAGTTATATGATTTATATTTAATATTCATTGTTTTCTCCTTTAATCGACCAAGTTTTACCTCTTACCTGATCCTTAGGCTGGTGACTTATTCAACGTATCCGATCATGTGATTGTGAACGACCTAACTGACGTGATCAATAAGATCCGGGAGATAGCTAGCTTGCCTGAATACACACGCAATGACAATGACCAAAGCGTTGTGGAGATATGCATCACCCGGGTCACTTCTGCCATCAGGTACATCAAGGTTTTATGTTCGTGGTTTTGAACATAAGTTTGCTGGAAAGTTTTACTTGATGTATTTACTTGTATTTTTTTTATTTTTTTTTAGATATTAACCTAGGTATTACTGCAATAAGGATAGGGTTTTAGAGAGTTTTAGTGTGCTTTTGATATAAATTGTAATTTGCAATGTAGAGTTGATCCTCATATAATCTTTTGCAATTTTAGTAAATTATATTTGTTATATTTTCTACAGGGAAACAGGCAGCATTGAGCAGCATGCAGAAGCCCTTGTGGCTCTCTTGCAGACCTGCCTCAATCATAACCTCCGTCCCTCGAGCCGCGATAGTGACCCACCTCATGCTAAGATTGCTTCTGATGTTGTGTCTTGCATATTCCTGGTAAGTGGATGAGTGCTATTCACCATTTTGCTTTAAGTCCTAAAGATCTTCAGTAGTGATATTGTACTTTTTTCTCCACATTATGCTGGTTTGTTATACTGCAAATAATTGGTAAGTGGAATTATCATTAGACATAAAAAAAGGGAACCCAGTTGCATATTAAAGCCCAATTGACTGTTGTTTGGTTAATCTGCCTTGATAAGGAATGAGTACTGTGAAATACAGGTATTCCCAAAGACATGAAATTAACCCTCTCTCGATGGGCCCGTTCGCAGGGTGCCGGCATACGGCGTCGATCATTTCATTGATTTAAGCCTATACGTTCAAGAGCCCCGGTATTGCAACTTGCAAGGCTGGAATGCCCCCAGCATGAATGGGTTAAAGTCAATCTGTAATCATATGGATATGAATTTATGATCTCATTGATGGGACGTATATTTGCCTAATGCTGCTCCCACCTATAAAATGACAAGTGCACACAGCTTCCTGGTGAGAAACTTCTTCCAGCACAAGGCCGCACTGAGCCTCTTGGAGTGATTTTCACCAACCTTCAGGGTGATAAGAGGATAATTTTGTATTTTTTTCATTTTTTTGACATCAAATAAAACGTGTGTATATACATGCAACTACAGTGTGTATATACAAACATAACTTTGTAGAACATGTTTATACAGGGGAGAGACCATGGCATGATAAAACGTCATCCGTCGTGAGGGAAATATGATGTGATATGGTGTCATCCCGCGTGAATAGGTTAAGGACCTTCTTGTTTGACAAGTTTTATTTGCCCATGGCAGCAAATCAGTTGAAGAGTATATTTATCATATGTGAGAGATATAGGACAAATAAAAATGGTCAATGGATTCCCCTTAACACTCCTGTGTTAAGAGGATGTTAACCCTGTGGCTGCAGTATTTTTAAATAAGTTTATACAGCCTTGTGTCGATATTATCATATATGGCCTGGCCCATCCACGTCTAGGCCTATTGCTTGCCTTGACAGCAAATGATGCCATTCGTGACCAATGTGTTTAAATGTAATTTTGCAAACTCTCTGGTGCCAAGGATCCTTGTATTATCCGTCATGTGGAGGTGGCCAGCTTATTCACCTTATTATTCTGTTTTAATTTCATATAGAGTGATTAACTTATAAGAGAAAGGAGGAAGTCTTTTTTTTTGTAAGAAAGGAAAATAAAAACTAGAATCTACCTCAAAATCTTGAAAATTCCTTCCTATTCTCAGAATATATATATGTTTGTGTGTGTGTGTGTGTGTGTGTGTGTGTGTGTGTGTGTGTGTGTGTGTGTGTGTGTGTGTGTGTGTGTGTGTGTGTGTGTGTGTGTGTGTGTGTGTGTATGTGTGAATGTGTGTTTGTGTGTGTGTGTGTGTGTGTGAGTGTATGTGTGTGTAAATGTATGTGTGTGTGTGAGAGAGAGAGAGAGAGGGAGAGCAAGAGCGAGAGAGAGAGTGTGAGAAATCTTCAGCTAAAATTTCAGATTCCATTCTGTTTGTTAAAGGAGGAAGGTAGGTAGGATATTAATAAAAAAAATCATGTAAACTCCTTTTCTTGAGAAATGTCAAAGATGGTGTAAAAAAATAATGTAAACTCCTTTTCTTGAGAAATATTGAAGATGGTATGGAAAATTTCAAATAATGTTATATTGTTAATTGTACATGTATATACTGAATTGTTTTTGTTTTTCTCTGTGCCTCATGGAAATAGCCATTTACTAGTACGAAAGACAGGAAACTTATAGTAAGTATTTGATTTGTAAGGTCAGTGAAAATGTATGTTTAGACTAAGCAGTTCCAAGTACCATGTGCCAGCTATTGTTAACAGTAAAACTCTTTTGTGTGCTTTATTTTTGTTCCAGAGATACCTTTCAGTTTTTGTTCAATCTACAATGATATACAACACCATGTTTTATATCAGTGGTTCTTAACCTGTTAGATGTGAGTAATATCCAAGGGATGCAAGCCAATGGGAAAAAGTAGGGAAGTCCTCTAATTATTTGTAATTCTCTTTACAAGTAGGTCATCCAAGTCCAGAAATTTAAACTTCTTAAAATATCTAAATATTTCAGCTTTAATTCCAATGAGCATTTGTATGATAGGTAGTTATGACTTGAAGGAATAAATATCTGCTTTACTGTATTCCAGTGTGGTGACAAGGTTAAGAATCACTCTTTAGACAATATACTTTCTCAGATATGACTATGAGTTGGTTCAGTTGATTAGTTTGGTAATCACATACTGGACAAAGGAATTCTTTTCATGTTTTAAGAGTTACTTTGATGAATTATAAAAATGTATGGCAAATATATTAAAGTTAGCCATGTAGGACAGTGTCGCTAGCATTTATAGTTTATTGAGTGCCTGCTTATGATGTAACATGATACAAGTCCTTGTGTGAATCTGTGTTGTTCTGTATAACCAAAACCAACTCTGAAGTGATTTGTTTATAAAGTTTGTGTATCAAATGGTGTGAATTATCCAATGATCATCATTTAAACTTTAGCTTTGGAAATAGAAAATGAACTAACAAAAAAACTCTATTTGGTACATGGTACATGATATTTTGCAAATTGTGAAAAGAAACAAGTTAAGAGGTTGTATTTTTGAACACTATTATTCAAAATTAACAACCCTTCCATTAACCAAAAACCTATCAGAAACCTGCACTATATTCTGCCTGCAGTGTTAGTTGTCAGAACCATAGAGAGGACCAAAACTGACAACAAACGCAATTTTTTACAGAACTACCACAAGCGGGAAGTGATGGCTCTGGCTCTCCCCGTGGCGGTCAAGTTCCTGCATAAAGGCAACAAGGAACTGAGTCGCAACATGAGCTCTTACCTCTCCCTGGCAGCTATCGAGGCAGCTGATCTTCTAGCCATGCACATTCAACCTATCATAGACTCTGTTATCTCAGGTAAGTCAGTTTTATGAATTAAAGGAGGGTTGTTAAAGTAGGTTTGCTTGTCATTATCATCATCAAATAATCTTATTACCTAACAAGAGTAATTTGTTATATCTCGGTTTCATTTTTATATTTAAGTAAGAGAAAATGGATAGAACATTTTTGTAGATAATGCATTAAAAAAAGTATGATTTAGGAAACAATATGGCCTATGAAACACTATAGAAGGTAGTTTATGATTATCTTTTTGTTACATTTTGTTCTGCAAATCGTATGACAAGGAAGATTCACAGATACAAATACAAATTCTTTGGTATTGCATAATCTGTTTTTCATGTCAGATCAACAGGACACCTTCCTTTTCCATATTTTAAATTAAAATCAATAGCATATATACATCATATGTACATATCAAGAACAAGTCTAAAAGGGAAAATAGTTAAATAACTTTGTCAGATGTTTTAGTAACTGCTAATTAATCATGAGAATGAACATTGTAATTTGCATAATTTACCTATTAGTAATCATCTGTAGCTTTGATCAACAACACAGCATTTAACAGTTTCGCCCATTGCTCTTTTTTCAGGCAACTACTCCCTTTCTCGAGTTCTGCCCCAGATATATGCTGTCAAGAAGGAACCTATCCATGACCATGTTATGACCCTGGTGTCCCTTCTGCCACAGTGTGATACCAATGAAAAGCTTGGACTTCTCATGTTATTTTCCCTTGTTGCCAAGAACAGACCTGCGGTAAATATGTGCATTTTTTTGTAGCTGTTAAATTTTTTTTTTCTCATTACTTTTTTTTAGGATTTATCCTTTTGAATTTATGCTTGAAAATATTAGATTATATCAAAATTATTGAATAAGCTAGATTTACATAATTAATGCCACTGGTCTTGCTAAGTGGGAATCAGTTTGATTTTGTTTTGATGTTTATCTCTTTATCATTGTTCTTTGATGCTATATATATATAAAACATATTATTCATGAGGTTTTGAGTGCAAATTCCTGAGAAGAGAAATTATATTTGTTATTGATTAAATCTGTTTTCAATCCAATAGCTGCTGGAACCATCCTTACCACAACTTGTTGAGTGTCTCAGCATAAGTGGTACTTCTATGGCCACGCTACAGATATTTGTGGAGTTGTGCTCGTGGCGGCCAGGCCCTTTCACGGAACATGTGACCAGGTTAAAGAGCATAATTGAACAGCAGCCTCATTGCTTAGCACTAGCTCTGCAGGTGAGTGGTGTGCCAGTCAATCTGAGATCACAATACATTTAGCATTATTTTATGTGCACAATTTTAGTTTCTGGTTCACAACTTCTCTGACTTCTGACTTTTGACTTCATTTATTTTGTAATTTCTGATTTTGTTATTGTTATTATTTAAGAGTTCCCAGTTGCATATGTTTTAGTTAAAAAGATCAACATATAATATTTTTTTCACAACTGATTTCCGTTTTTACAACCACGTTCTTAAATGTTTTCATTCCACAAGTAGCAGTAGATGTTTGGCAACAGTTTTTATTTGATTTTCACTTTCTCTTTAGTTTGTTTTATGTGTTCATGAATACAGGTAATGGCAGCTGTGGGCAGACTCAGCAAAGAGAAGGGCAAGAGCGCTCTTGACTATATAGCTCAGCAGCTCCCAAAAGTTGACTCTGCAAATTTGGGAGTTGGTGAGTAGACTTGTTTCATGTTATCAGAAATGGGTGATGTTTGAGTGATTAACCCCCAAAGCCCAAGCAGGAAGGGTTTACTTCTGGGTTTTAAGAAATTAGATTAAGTTCATTTGTTAACTACTTTTAAGAGCATTTATTTTATATCTTTTCTTATCAAAAGTTATCTTAGAAAGAAAGAAAGACAAAGATATGCTGAACACCTAAAGACTTCATATCTTTGTGAAATGTTTTCTCTTTTAACTCAGAAGTATGTTTACTTTTTTCAATTTTGATTCTTAACCCGTTGCAGATGGGGGATAGATTTGCTTACACAGGCTCCAGGATGAGTTTTATTTCTGATCGAGGCAGCTTCTGCAACATAATTTGATTTTCCCACTCCCTTTTAGTCACTCATTGTAGAGCTAGATCCATCTTTGTGTTTTGTTTTTTTGTGTGTTTTACTGTTTTTAGAAATTTATATCTGTCATATCACAGGTTCCATCAATTCTGCAGTTGACTAAAATTGTAGTTCAGGGTCCATATCAACTAATTTTTTTTCTTTATAGTCAATATGATAGAAGTATTGCTGTTTTAGGGGGGAACAAAAAGCAACTTTATTTTATCGTATTTCTGTGCTGTCACGAACGAACACGAAACTTATAACCATCCAAAATGAAGAGGTAGGGAAGAGGAAGGAAACTTGTGCTTTTGACAATGAGTGCCACAGTGAAAGGCATCCCTACTGGCACAGTGGCACATTGTAGGCATTGGGCATGGTGTGAGTCACCTTCCTTCTCTCGTTCTGCCTGCACATCTTTCATCTGCAGTACTTTAGAGCAAGAGGTCGGGAACTTGTTATGTGCCATCACTCTATAGAGATAGTGCTTGCTAGAGACCGTAGATGGGTGCCATTCAAGGCTCTCTCTCCTGCTGGTGCTAGGAGAAAGTGGTGCCATCTAGGTTTTGTAAGTGAGTTGAAAACCATTTTGCTTAGTATTACGGCGGTTATAATAATTATGACTGCAATTGTCAACTTCACTCACCCATTACTTATAGTACAATAAAATAACATAGTGATCCAAAATCCCCGAACGCCATGACGCCCATTGTCAGGCAAGAGGTCCTGCGTCATGTATGACGAAAAAACACGTCATCCGTCATTAACGGGTTAATGCAAACATTTTTTTTTTTATTCTTTCTTTCTTAAGATTTATTATTTTTTTGTTCAAGTTTTAATTCATCACCATTCTTCAGATATAAACATTAATTCTTAAAATGGAAAGATTTTTTTCGAGGTTAAAAAATATTGTAGATGGTGTATTTTGCGTGTTTGTATTTTTTCTCTATTTGTTAACCTGAAAATAATTCTTCATTTGTATTTTTCAAAATTTGAGCATGCCATCTTAAAAGGAAACCATTTTCCTATAGAACTGAGAATGACCTCTATGTTTTATTAGATTTGATTTATATGCTATAATTCTTTTTCTTTTTTTTTTTCTCATTATATATGATAATGTAAAGTCACATTTCCCCAACTCAAGAGTTCAATATTCATTTGAACATATCAAATTTTCTTTTTTCCAAAAGATCTAATAATACCCTTCTCTTTTCAGTACTGAGGGAAGTGCAGGTGTTGTGTAGTCAGTACCCAGCTCTTTTGGTGGAGTCAGAATCCCTACTCACTGCTGTCAACAAATGCATGGACCGTGCCAATGTGTCTGCGCGGGTGTATATCCAGCAGCTAAATAATGAGTACAATGAAATTAGGTGAGAGAATTCTACTTTTTTGTAGATTTGGTTTTTGAATTCTGCAGACCTGCTCTTCAATGATGATTAAAACTGAATACGCTAACTAAAATGGACTATCTCTCTTTCAGAAATACTAACGTTAACCATACACCTGGAGGTGTAACAATAGTGCGTGTGGGTGGAGGGGGTGGTAATAGAACAGATACTGTGGTTGGGTCTAGTCGCACAGACATCAGCTTGCCCTCACGTGATCTCGCCATCTTTCAACCGCACACTTCAAACAGTTCCAATGTGGGGAAGTTTGGCCACAAGTATCAGAAGCATAGTGATACCTCGCGCAGCACTGGGCGTTTGGTTACAGCTTCAAACAGATCCATGCCCAGGCTGAATGCTTGTGAGTACAACTTTTTGATCTTTGAAATAGTACCAATGACCATTGTATGTGACTTTTTTAAAAGAATCACATTTTTCATACTGTCAGCAGTGGGTTTACTGATATCAGGAAGGAAAATAAGAATTGACTGTAATAGATAATGATAGCATCTAAACTGAAAGATGAGTTAGGATTGTGAGTTTATGAAGATTTTCTGGAAATGATTGTCAAAGTTTTGTTAAAATGATTTTGAAGGATACATGCATATCTTTATTTATTCTTGTTTATATATATACTGTGAAAAGTTTTAATCTTCTTTTACAGTACCACAGAGCACTGGCCGTCTAGGTTCCTCTACAATACAGCTTGACAAATCCATGACACGTATCAGTTCTTCTCATGGCTTGCATATGAATAGGTCAATAACCGTCCTAGCACCGCCTTCCCGTCTGTTTTCTGGTCATTTGGGGCCAAGCTCTGGCCATCTCCCAGGGTCAGCCATGGGCCACCACATGGGAGGTTCTCAGGTTGGGGGGTCGCAGATAGGGGGGTCACGCTTAGTATCGAGTCCACCACCACCAGCTGGAGTTCCTATGTCCACAGTCTCACCATTGCCTGGTGAGTAAAAGGTTCCATTAAGGAAATGTTTTCTTTTTTTTTTCTTCTTTTTTTTTTTTTTTGTTATATGTGGCTTTCATAAATTGGAAGCCATGAATTGATATATGTATTTTTCTCTCTCTTCAGGTAAACTTCTCATTATATCAAAGGCATCGTGTTCTGTAACCATAAGAGGAAGAGAAATATGCAGTATGCGGTCTCTTATTTTTAGCTTATTCAAAAAAATGAAATAATTCCTTTCACTATTATTTCCTACTTGCCAGGCACAGTAAGCCCAGCGAAAAGCATGAGTTCCTCACTGGCAACACTGAGGGAAGGAACTGGAGAGCTTGGGGCATCTTCAGGTGTTCTAGGATCCCACCAGTCCCAAGCCACCTTGCTGCCACCCGATGTGTCCCAAAGCACAGCAGTCACACACACAGGGCATCATACACTCTCTCTCCCACTGCACTTGTCCTCGAGAGAGCTTGGTAAGTGTGCAGTTTTTCCTAGTTTGTTTAGAGTGAGTTTGAAGGAGGAGCTAAAGCTTGCTTGGGAACATGATTGGAAAATATGAGAAATGATCTTGTCATCAGTGAGAGCATTTGTAGTATGGTGTAAATGTCTTTTAGAATCAGTGGTGTCTACTGATTTGTATTATTAAGTTTCAGTTCAAATATGAAATGCTTACATATATGTGAAATGTGGCTACTTAGGTCAGCAAAAATGGTCAGACATTTATTGTATGGGAGTGTTAAATGTGTAAAGTTCTGCAGCTTCAGCTAGTAATAATTGTTAGAGAAGTTTGTAATGAGTATTTATGTTGTTGTTATACATGTGCTTTTGCTGTTCCTGGGCTTTATTTGCTTTTGGTTTGGAGCTGTGCCAGCTGATGAATGCTTCGCTTAATTCCCCTCAACAGCCCCCTCAACTTCACCAGCCCCGGTGTCCAGTGTCGGGAGTGTTGTCTCTCACCTCCGACACTCCCAGTCCCCACTCTCTTTACCCCCTTCCACAGCCTCCATCTCGCCCGCCCCTACCACTGCAACCACTACACTACACTCTCCCACTGGTAAATATGTTGTATGATAAAATGACTTCAGTATTGTGTATTTTTTCTAATGTACTTTTGCGTAAAATTGTTTCAGCTGGACAGGATACTGTAGCTGCAGCAGTGATATATATGCTACTAATAGATAAACTTAGATTCTTACTCTGTAAGGGTTTAATTATTGTATTTCTTTTCTCTCATAGTGAGTTGTGTTACGACCAGTCATGCAGTGGCTACAAGGTCCAATACCACATTAACACACATCACTCATGATCCTCACACTACAACAACAAATGCATGTACACAGGTAGGTCATAATATATTTGAATGTTTGTTTCAATAATTTTTTTAGGAGAAATGAATTATTAACCCATTGCAGACGGAGATAAATTTGCTTGCCCAGCCTCCAGGATAGGTTTTATTTTAGAGAGAGACCGCTTGAAGCAATATAATTTGAATCATCCCAATATCTTTCAGTCATTCATTGTAAAAGTAGAGCGGTTTTTGTGTTTTATTTTTTTGGGTGTTTTATTGAGTTTAGAGACTTATATGTGCCATATGACAGGCTCTATCAGTGCTGCAGTTGACTAAAATTGTAGTATATTATCCATATTAGCTCATTATTTTCTTTATACTCAATGTGATAGAAGTATTGCTGTTTTATGGGAGGACAAAAGGCAACTTTATTTTTTCGTATTTTTGTGCTGTCATGAACGAATACGAAACATATAACCCCCTACAATAAAGATAACAAGAAGAGGTAGGGAAGAGGAATGAAACCTATGCTTGTGACTGTGAGTGCCACAGTGAAAGGCATCCATATTGGCACAGGAGCACATTTTAGACACTGGGTATGGATTGAGTCACCTTCCTCTTCTCGTTCTGCCTGCACATCCTTCATCGGCGGTACTTTAGAGCAAGGGTTCATCAACTTAGTGTGTGCCATCGCTCTATAGAGACAGTGCTTGCTAGAGACCGTGGATGGGTGCCATTCAAGGCTCTCTCTCCTGCTGGTGCTAGGAAAAAGTGGTGCCATCTAGGTTTTGGACGTTAAGCTAGCACAATATTACGGTAATTATAGTAATTATGACTGCAGTAGCCATCATCACTCATTCCTTTTTCATAGCACAATAAATTAGCATAGTATTCCAAAATCCCCGAACGTCATGTACGTCATGACGCCTGTCGTCAGGCCAAAGCTCTTACGTCATGTATGTCATGACACCCGTAGGCAATGGGTTAAAAGCTAAAAGAGGTAGATCTTTTTGTGTCTAGGTTGATATTATCATCAGATAAGGAGCAGCAAACTTGGAATTATTTGGAATATTATTAGATAATGAGATAATGTTTGTAATGGATGTTTATATATATTTTTTAAAACAGAGAATCAGTGTCTTTGAGCCATTTGCAATGCGTGACACAGTCCAACACTTCTGTGAAAAACACCTTGATAAAATCAAGGCTTACATGCAGAAGGTTTTTGTAAAACTTCCTTTACCAATACGCTGTGGTATAGAAGGTAATTTCTTTTGTCTTTCTTTGGAATATTGCTCTGACTTCAGTATGAAATCTAATACTTTTGTAATTGTCGTGTCCTATTTTCCTTTGTTGGCATTGGAGCACAAATTTGAAGCAAAACTTTTATTTATATGTAATATTTGACTATGCAATATGCCAAACATTCTTTTTGCTGTGCTTTCAGAACTGTAGTTCTTAAAATCATTAGCACA
>BOPN01000854.1:282655-287655 GCA_017312705.2 Penaeus japonicus | reverse complement strand
AAGTAGAGATTACAGGAAAAAGACAAAAATAGTTTAAAAGTTCAGGCAAAGAACTGAAGCATTATGTGACATATATCAAGAAGATATGAAATATATTGTTTTGTATGCAGATGTAACTTTATTTATGTTGACTGATCAAGAGATTTTTCATAGAAAGATGAAACTTAAAGCTAGAATTACTTATAATGTACTTATCTTACATCACTTGAAGTCATTTTATAGCCAGTAATCATGCTGATGCTTAACCGTGCAATCCAGTTTATGCAGTGTTTACTATGTACTATTGCTTCTCAATGAAAAGGTAATGTTAGTATTTGTATAGGCTTACTTTTAGATTGAGAAGGTTCATTGTGTGGAGGTTTGTCTGTTCAATATTAGTTTTTCTTAATGAAGAGTAATTTAGAATTTGAAGTAAATTGATAGTCTGTTTATTTAGAACTTGGTGAAACAGATGAGTAAAAGATGAAGGAAGGCATAATTGTATATTTTGATAGTTTCAGATCAGTTCATTAATACATGTGTATATGCAAGTATACACAAATGCACACACTCAGCACACAAACAAGCCTACACAAACATTCACAGCCACTCACAGTAGCACTTACATAACAAACACACAAGTACTCACACAAATGTACAAACACACACACACACAAACACTCTGATTCCTTGTAAATGATTTAGTTAAACTTTAATGGCAGCTGATTCTGGAACATGAAAACCTCACAGAGAACCTATCTCAGGAAGGAATGAATTAGCAAAAGACAAAAGCGCATAAGGATTAAGGAATCTTCTTAAAAATTACAAGGCAGCAAACGACAGCCACTCCATTTTCTCAGTCTTGTCTTCTTATTTTCCTTTTGGAAAGACATTTTGTTTGCATGTAAAGGAAAATTATTTTTGTTTCCTTTATCTAATGGTTTCAGACTAGCAGGCTCTAGGATGTACATATTCAGAATCTTTGGAAAGCAGGGTTTAAAGATATTGGATATTCTTGATACGATGATTATATGACCCATATGAATACTCCCTACTTTTATTTTCTTAGAAATATTATTTTATTTAGCAAATACCTTTGTATATATTTTTTTTCTTTTGATGCTGTACAGAGTTGATGAAACTCAGGTACCTGCTGATATGTGTTCCTTGTTTGTAAAACATTTGGTCACAAGATAGTGCAGTAGCTGGTATGGATGATAATGCTGAAATGTTCAAATATTTGTAGAAAGCATATGTGACTACTTTTTTTTTAATGCGAATTGTTAAATGTATCTTTTTGGCTTGTAACTTATATAGAAATGTTGATATTTCTTGGCATATTTTATGGTTAGATGTTGCTCTTTGTAGTGAGATGCAATTAGAAAACAGTACTGTTGCTTGACCTTCCTGTGATTTATTTACAGAGAGGATTAAGTAAACCCCAACAAATGTTTATTAAATTTATTTTTGGCATATTGGCAGAGGTGGCAAGATCTTTTCAGGGTAGAGGGGGAGAATAGTCAAGACATTGACGATGTGAAAGTAGGAGAAAAATTGTAAGTGGTAATTCCGTTAGGTTTTTGTATTGAGTAATGCAATGTTTTGTTTGTTCTCTCAAGACCTGTAAGGGTGTGTCTTACCAAGCCGTCAGAGAAGCTACTTTGTGAAATGCCGAGCGTATGCGTCTATGTGTTTGTTTAGTTCTTTTTACGAGTGTGTTCGTGTACAACTTTTATGTTTGTATATATTAAGAGGGTTTGATGTATATTTGATTTCCTCCCCTTGTGCACTCTGTAAATATATTAAACTTTATAACTGTCTTCCAAATCTTGAAATGGACCAATAAGTATAGTTTTTTTTGTGTTACTGTGTGTTTGGCATTAGGTAGTTGATCCTCCTTGTTTGACTTTTGGAAATATGTGCCTCAAGAATGTAAGAGTTTTTGTAGAAGTGTATGCGAGTACATGTACATGTATGTACGCCTATGTGTACGTGCATGTACTAGTGTGTGTCATGTGGCTATGATTTCCAGTAAGTACCAAAGAATGCAGATAGATTATTTGGCTGTCCAGAAAATTACAACTGCCTGATGAATGAATAAATGTTGGTCCCAAAACACCAGTGGTTCAAGAGGATTCATGAGAATGTTATATATGAACAGTTCGATGGGCAGTATTTGCGTAGGGAAGCCACAACTGCAAGCCTTATTGTGGGATATGCATGTAATTAGATATTGGCAGTGCTGTTTTGAAAAATTTAGAGATTTAGAGATGTAGTTTTGCCAGATGTTACCATGTGTATGATCAAAAGTATATTTCTATGTACATGTGGTGGATTCAAATTATTTCAGGTAAACTTTTGTACTTGGCTTGTTAAAACTGTTTTAACAAATTGAATGCTTTAATTTTTTACTCTTGATGAAATATTTATTAGAATATAAAATTCCTGTATGGGTGGAGAGCCATTGTTTTTTTTTATTCTATGCTCACCATTTAGTGATTTGAAATGAGAATCAAATTAATAAGAATTTAGACAGAATGTATACCAATTATTTTTTGTGCTTATTGAATCTCTGGTTATCCTTTGAACTCCAGCAAGGTATAATGGTGTTCAGGTACATTACATATTCAAACGAATGTTAAGTGTTGGATTATATACCGAAAGACGCATAACATTCATTTCAATATCGAGCTTCTTTTCACGCATTTGTTGACGGGGAAAAGACTCACTTGTTTTGATTACAAAACCCTGCTGGATGGAGAAGTTAATAGTTGACTGAACTGTTGTTTAGGCTTTGAAGTTGTGGATGAACTAACCAGTGACTAACTTCAGGGCCTAACCTGAAGTTTAGTGCTGTTAGTAAAACAAACCAAACAAAAAACAAAAAAAAAACATAAATACCTTATGTCACATTCCTGTGTGATGCTCCTCTGTACCCGGGAAGGAATTAAAGCTTAAGATGAGTTCCAGTGGTTTCATTTGCTTTATCCTGAGTTCAAGATGCATAATGGGATTGATGGGTAGGATAGGATACCGTCTGGGTGTGAACTGTGATATCCAAGGATAGATCTGCTTCTATGATATTGTTTTGATGTGTGTTTCTTGTCATTTCGCCAACGCGCATCGCAAGTGACGTCATCCTGTAATGTGTGATGCCGACGAAAGTTTTTTTTTCCGCATATCTACCATGTGAATGTAATAATATATATACATATTGAAACACAAACACACACACACACACACACACACACACACACACACACACACACACACACACACACACACACACACACACACACACACTCTCTCTCTCTCACACACACACACACACTAACAATACTGACCTGTTATCATGGCGGTATCCTCATTTTTTTCCTCTTTCTTTTGTTTACTTGGCTGAATTGCCCACATTCATGCGAGGATATTGGCGGAAGGTCAAGAATGTCAAGAGGATTCTTGTCAATTTGGAAAAAAAATTATCTTCGTAATTTTGCAACTGAACGCGCTCAAGATTTCTGATGTAATGGCAGAACAAACTGCATAAGAGATAATAAAATCATAATCCGCGAGTGTAAAAAAAGGGGGGAAAAAAACAATTGTCTTCATCAAACACCAGTTTCCAGTCGGGAATTTAAGGTCTATAATAGATTGGTAATATAAGATTTTATGTAGATAACAAATGTGAAGAAAATAACCTTAAGAAATATAAGAACCATGGGAGAGAGGATAATGCGTTAAATATAACAAAAGCGCATGTGTGTGAGATAACAAAAATAGGAAAGGAAAGATAGAAGACCAATGTCAGATCGATACATGAATGTGAGAGGAGAAGAGAAGGGACACGAAGTAGATAATGTAAGGCCAATATATACGGTTGTAGTTCACAAGCAGCTGAGATAGAAGATTTTGAGGAATCTCCGTTTTTTTCACCTAAAACCTGTGTTATTTCTCTATGATAATATCTTTTGATAATTCTTTTTTAATTTATTTTATATATCTGACCAGGATATCATGTTCTCAAATTACTCTTATCAACATTTCATTGTGTTTTAAATAGACGAATGTATATTTGATTTTACGTCTTTATTTAGAAAAAAAAAAACTAGACGCTCATAAAATATTTTTACGCAAATACTGAAACTCGGAACAACCAAAAGGAAGAAATGAAATGTGTCTTTGGGGGAAGTTGCAAGCCCCGCAAAAAGGTTTGTACTGTAAATATGTGTATTTACATAATCTCAAGGATCTGTCGTGAATGTTTCTAGCCCATTTTTATTTTGAAAAAAACAACAACAACAACAACTAGGGACAGACAACACTCAGTGACGGATATTTGTTGACTGTCCCAATGATTTTACTTGATCAAACAGCGGGAAGATATGCTGTCTTGGCACAAGTGGACAGAAAATAATACTCAGTCAGAAATAAATACTTTGTGCTATTATACAAAATTAACCCTGCTGGTTATCTTTCTGCTCACTTTCAAAGAGGTAGAAAAAATACTAATGAAATACGTCGACTCTTACTTTCATAATGCAAACTATTCAGTATACACGTTTCCCAAAGGATAGAAAAAATACATAAAAGACGAGAAATCTTCCCACCTCAGAACTCAGTCCCTTTCCCTCGCCTTAATTAATGAGATCTCACGACTTCGGAGGAAAAATATGACAAGGCAAATTGCTCAACAGTATTTTGGTCCTTTCAGCTTAGCCCAGAAAAAATAGAATAAAAACCTTTTGCAGAATATACGAATTGTTCTGTAAATAGCATTCTCATTTGAAATTCTCTCTCTCTCTCTCTCTCTCTCTCTCTCTCTCTCTCTCTCTCTCTCTCTCTCTCTCTCTCTCTCTCTCTCTCTCTCTCTCTCTCTCTCTCTCTCTCTCTCTCTCTCTCTCTCTCTCTCTCTCTCTCTCTCTCTCTCTCAATCTCCCTCTTTCTCTCTCTCCGTAAAACGCTATCAATACTAACCCAACACTTACTATGATCTGCTAAAGAGAGAGTCCCTTCAGACAAAAGAC
>BOPN01000854.1:220588-223088 GCA_017312705.2 Penaeus japonicus | reverse complement strand
ATAATAATAACAATAAAGATAACAACAACAATACTTATAACAATAGTAATTATAATGATGATTAATTACAATATAACAACAGTAACAAAACATAATGATGATTGATGATGATGACAATATTAATGACAGTAATAATAACAATGATAATAATGATATTACTAACAATAACAATAATGATACTATTACTAATATTAATTACATGAACGCAGCTGTAAAAATGATAATGACAATAGCAATAGTAATGATATTCTCATTAAAGAATTCAGTTATGATGAACTTATGATAAAAAAAATTGTGTAAGATGCAATATAAGCAGACAGAATAATAAAAAAAATTATGGCAATATAATAACTCTCATCATCATTATCATTATCATGTCCAACTTTATCATTACTGATATCATTATCATCGTAATTCTCCTCCTCCTCCTCCTTTTTCTTCTTCTTCTTCTTCTTCTTCTTCTTCTTCTCCTCTCCTCCCTATCATCATCATAAATATAAAATAATTATTACTATCATAATAACAGCAATGATAACAATAACAATACTACACCAACAGAGCTAACAACACGAACAGCAATTACACCAAAATAACAAATACATAAAAAAAAACTTCCTAAACAAAGGAAACGGGAATGCGTCATATACTCAGCACCCCCCCCCCCCTCCAGTCCCCCGTCCCTTACCCTCACACTAAGCCAGGGTGAAGGCGGTCAGAGTTTCGTCATATCATAAGGCTTCACACTTGCAGCACACGCGGACCTTATGTACACACTTTAGCACATGGTCTCTTCTGCACTCCCTTTTTCTTTCTTTCTTTTTGTCCGTCTGTCTCTCTCTCTCTCTCTTTACACACACACACACACACACACACACATATATATATATATATATATATATATATATATATATATATATATATATATATATTATATATGTATGTATGTCTGTGCACATGTACATACATACTGTTGTAATCCAGTTCTAAAATACAACAGCAGTTTATTATTCCACAACCCCAATTAATCTTATAACAGGGCATTAAACACAAATTGGAGGATCGCTCGTCTCGTTGCCTAGGAATGGTTGTATTGTGTATTTCTTTTTTTTCCCCCATCTATTAACGTATGATTGCGTCATCGGTCCCTCGTCATTGACATTCAAATCCTTTTTATGAAACTTGTAGAACGTTTTTTGCAATGTGATTTTGCCGCTTGTTGGGTCATGCATTGCAATGGGTGTGTTATCTGGCCTGTCTGTGATTATTGTAGGATTTATTGTAGGATTTATCATCAAAGGTGCGGTACCCATGACAAGGAGCCAGATACGGAGGGTTTATCTTAGCGAACCTGATACGATTGTCCCTGTATATGACCCTTGTGCGTATTACATTACACTTGAGTATTGCGTTATGATGAAGCAAAGTACCGTAGCTAATGTTCATATAACTGTTTTTTTATTTTTTTTATTTTTTTTCTTTTCTTCTTTTAGGATATTTTCTGCGCTCCTGGTTGCGTTCTCGACATAGTTTCGTGCTTGTGTGCACTGTATTTAGATCTGAAGGTAGCCTTTCAACATTCACATTTATATTCAGGATTAGTTGTCACTTGCTGAAGTAATTGTATTAAATTAAATTTGTTGGTTTAGTGTGTGTATGTACTTAATTCCTGTTGCCATTGATATGATATGAGTTGATTTGTCTGGCCGCCAGTTATTAAGTTATTAATCGATATATGAAAATTAAACTGTTTTTTTTAATCCTTTTTCTAGGTATAGATGCAAAAACCTGCTGATTTTACTGACAAAGGAGTATATTCTCTGTGATTTTGAAGCTCGAGTTGAGTAGGAAAATCGGTCAGTAATTAGACAGATCAGCTGGTTTTCATTGTGCAAGAATTATTGTAACTTTGTTGAATTTACATGGAGGGGCACTTATCTGTGATTATCATAGCTGTTAAAACTTCGGCGTTTAGTAACTATTACGCTCTGATTTAGTAACGGCGGCTTTGTCGAGTTTCCTTTGTTGTAAACTGGCTAATTCTGAGTTTCCATCATTGCTTAAGATACTAAATACGGTTTCTTCCGGGCTCGTACGTTTTGTGTTTTTTGGTATTCGTGATTTTTTTCTGGTATTTTCATTTTATATTTTCCACGAAGTCACTATATCAAATGTGTGTTGAAATTCCCTCAATATCTGAAATATTAACGCTATCAATCACTTATCTACACACACCCACAAACACACCCACACACACACACAAACAAACACACACAAACACACACAAACACAAACACCCCCCCCCACACACAGACACACCTACCCCCCCACCCACCCACACACACACAAACACCCCCCCCCCGCACCCACACACAAACACAAACACCCCCCCCCGCACACACACACAAACACAACCCCCCCCCCCCACACACACACACAGAGTCGCGATATCCATGTGCTTTGAGGCAGGCGAATCGCAACAGCCCAGGAAACAGTGTCTCTC
>BOPN01000854.1:203088-208088 GCA_017312705.2 Penaeus japonicus | reverse complement strand
ATATATATATATATATATATGTATACATATGTATATATATATATATATGAATACACACACACACACACACACACACACACACACACACACACACACACACACACACACACACACACACATGCACACACATACACACACACACACACACACACACACACACACACACACACACACACACACACACACACACACACACACACACACACATACACACATAGAACATAGCTCCAGCGAAGTAAAAAACGAATCTTCGAGTGTCTCCAGATTTCTCATAATCATTCCAGTTTCTCTCAATAGTTTGATCTTAAAACGCTTCATCTAAAGTCGCTCTTGGTTCCTCATTTCCCACAACGATTCTGTGAGTTGGGAGCCTGCTGGTAGACCTCACTTTCTTTGAATTTGAATCTCTTTTACTGTGGGTCGGGAGCCTAAGAAATTCTTCCACCTACCCTCCCCTTCAAAGCTCCGTCTCGTTTTATAAGGGGTGACAGCGAAAGAATGAGGGAGAATGAGGGAAAATGATGAAATGGAATTATACGGAAATTACTATTTTGGTAGTAATAATCATGTTGATGAAGTCACTGGTGAAATGCAACGTCTTCGGCACACGCAATTCAAAAGAAACTAGTCAAAATGGCCGACTCACTCATCTCACACTTCCATAGAAAAGGGATAGCCAAGGGCGTGCCAATTAGTATATCGCCATCATCTGAATAATCTTGAGTAATTACCTTATCAAAACTAACTAGGCGGATTAAGGGATTGGATTACATTGGTTTGAGCTTGCCTGGGACGTTGAAACTTCTTAATAAGAGAAGAAAATTAAGGAAGTGGAAGGTAGAGAAGACGAGCAATAAGAGAATTTTAGTAAGAAGGATGATGTTAATGATTTAGAAGAGATAGAAGGGGAAAGAAGGGTTGAATAGAAATGAGGAAGTGAAAGGGGAGCCGGAAGAGAGGGACGAGGATGAGGAGGACGAGGAAAGGGAGGACGAAAAAGGGAAAAATGATGTAGAAACAAATGAAAAAAGAAAATACAAACCAAACAAAGAAAACAAAAGCGGAAGCTGGACTAGAAGAACCAACAGGCCATAAAATATGAAGAAAACCTTGCAGATAAGAAACAAATGAATAAAAGGATATACATTCAAAACGAGAAGGACAAAAGCAAGAAAAAAAGAAAGAAAAAACGAAAACAAGAAAGAGGATAACCCACAAAAAATAAAAATAAAAATAAAACAAGTAAAGGAGAAATGATAAACGGGAACAAAAGAGGGCAAAAAAGAGAGGGAAAAAAAGAAGCAGAAAGAAATTAGTTTAAAAAGAGAGAAGAAGAAGAAGAAACGTAATTTTGAATCTCGTCCAAAACATATGCATTACACATATCAATTTCCCACATGTTAACTGCCCAAACTGATCCTATTTGTTTACATTATCAAGCTGGAGAAACTGCTAATTCACGACTTGAAGTGAACAAGGTCGTAATCCCAGCTCATGGTCCTCTCTGTCTTTTGTTCTCTCTTTGTTCTTCCTCGCCTTTCTGTCATGTGGCGTTGGCGAAGGATGTAGTCAAAGTTGTGATTGATAGTGAGTAACAAAGAACGAAGGAGGATATGGTTACGATAACTTTTCTTCATATTCTGTGTGTTTGTTCGTTTGTTAACTTTCTCTCGAGAGGATAACGGCGACGATGAGGGTTATTATAATGATGCTAATGATAGTCATAATGACAAAAATGGTAAGTGTAATGATTAGGATGGTATTCCGGTGATCATGATGGTGATAGTAGTGGTTATGATGGTGACAAGTTGGGTCTTGTTTTTTTTGTATTTCATATTTGGTGAACGTTTCTGTTCTTTTCGATTTTTTTTATATTTCCTACTCTTTCTCTTTTGTTTTGCATCTTAATGTCTTCTTTATGTTATTGTCCTTTGGTTTCTCTCTAGTTGGTGTCTGTATCTGTTATCACTCTTCATTCCTCTTCCTCCTCCTCCTCCCTCTCTCTCCCCTTCAACCATCCACTCGTTTCTTTCTACAATGCATCACATATTTTGTCTCCCTCTTCTCGCACCTTTAGTTTATTTCTATACATTCCCCCTCTCGCTATTCCTAGTCTCACATTCCTTCATGGGTTTCTTTATTTCCCTCATTCTCTCGCTTTTTCCTATCTCTTTTACGTTGAATCTTTTCTAAATTGGACCTCTGTTACTTTTTTTCTTATACTGTGGGTCTCATTTAGGTTGGGTCTATTTTACTTTGGATATCTTTTACTTTGAATCTTTTTAATGTGGATCTCTTTAAAGTTGAGTCTCTTTTTTCCCTTTCTTTTCTTCTTTTTTTCTTTGGATCTTTTTTACGTTGAATCTTTTTAATTTTTATCCTTTTAAGTTGGGTCTTTTTTTATGGGTATTTTTTTTTCTTTTTACTTTGGATGTATTTTACATTGAATCTTCTTAATTTGGACCTCTTTTACATTGAATCTTCTTAATTTGGATCTCTTTTACATTGAATCTTCTTAGTTTGGATCTCTTTTACATTGGGTCATCTTTACTTTGGGTCACTTTTACATTGGTTCATCTTTACTTTGGGTCACTTTTACATTGGGTCATCTTTACTTTGGGTCACTTTTACATTGGGTCATCTTTACTTTGGGTCACTTTTACATTGGGTCATCTTTACTTTGGGTCACTTTTACATTGAATCTTTACTAATTTGGATCCCTTTTACGCTGGGACTCTTTTCCTTTGGATCTCTTTGACACTGAATCTTTCTTACTTTGGATTTCTTTTATGTGGGGACTCTTTTCACTTTGGATCAGTTTTATATTGATTTTTTTTACTTTGGATCTCTCTTTTCGTAGGGTCCTTTATTTTTTATTATTTTTTTATTTTTATTTTTTGCTTTGGATCGCATTTGCGTTGAATCTTTTTAATTTGGATCTTTTTGAAATTGGGTCTTTTTTATATTTATTTTGGATCTATTAAACATTGATTCTTTTTAATTTGGATCTCTTTTACGCTGGGTCTTCTTTACTTTGGATCTCTTTTACGTTGGGCATTTTTTACTTTGGATCTCTTTTACGTTGGGCATTTTTTACTTTGGATCTCTTTTACGTTGGGCATTTTTTACTTTGATCTCTTTTACTCCGGAAATACACTTTGAACAGAAACATTTGGCGTTTTCTGCAGCGTCACCGACTCGCATCATTTCAACTCGATGGGCAAAGCATAGACACTAACGGACGTACGGCACAGGAAGTGTCATACCGCTCGAACAACCGTGCCTCTGTGGTGCGCCTTTGAAATAATATTTACAATCATTATTATTTTTTTCTCTAATAAAAACACTTTTGAGTTCATAGGACATTCAGGCCTAGTGGAGTTTATGTCAAATAGTATACGTGATTTTCTTTAATGTACGTGAAAATATTCTCATGACAAATACTTCGTTTCAAGTTTGTTTTGTTTCATTCATATTGGCACGTGAAGTGAAGTTGAATATCTTAACTTCATGCTTGTTTAATCATGAAAAAAGTTTACTTCTTCCAAAAAACAGTTGTGCAGTTCAGATCAGTTTAGAGAAATTTGCGAAGGCGATGGTTCGCCTGGGCTTTATGCAGTTGTGCAGATCAATTAAGGCAAAATTTATTCTAGGTTTTTAATAATTTTGCTTATTCTCCTAGGTGTAGTACTTTATATTTTCATGATATATTCACTGACATAAAACACAAAAGTTATCCTCGCATTAAGATACATTTTACTGGCGATTGAATAAGGATATTATACTACATTATAGAAGTAGTGCTGAAAATGGATATTACAAGAGACACATTACTTGGTAAAATTAAAGGTTATCACTGTAACTGAACTAAAGTCTGCTATTTTATTTTATTTTATTATTATTATATATTTTTAAGTCTTACATATTTTTTTTTTACATAAATTTTAATGCAAACCACTTTTTAACGGCCGAATGAGACGACATGAAATTAAAATCAGGAATTAGTTGTCCTATTCGTCAGTCGATGATGGTTCGCGCATGCGTGATGGCGGTGTTGTTGGATAGGTTGGCACGCGTGTGTGGGCGGAGCTCACTTTCGAAATGAACTGAAATAAGCCAGCGAATGATTGCAAGTGATTACCAGTTATTGCAGATAAGCATGCTGCAGATAACGCCTATTTTTCCCCCTGTTTTTACCCTAATTTGGTTCTCATTCACCAGTGCCAGGAAATAAAATCTGAAATTAAAATTCCATATACTTTGCAACAAGTTGAAAACGAGTTCTGATAAAAGTCTTTGACTAGGGCTCATCACTTCTCATTACATTTTCTATACCGATTCACTGACATACTTCGGCTGAAATGTAGGTAGTGCATATCATATAATCAGCACAAGGATTAAAAAAGATCTGTATTTACATATATATATATACAAACATACGTCCATCCATCGATATATACACATGTATATATAAATATATGTCTATAAATATATATGCATGTATATATATATATATATATATATATATATATATATATATATATATATATATATATATATATATATATATATATATATATATATATATATATATATATATATATATATATATATATATATATATATATACGTATATATATGTAAGTATATATATGTATGTGAATTTATACATAAATATATGTATATATATATATGTATAAGTATAAAAGTATGTGCATATATACATATATATGTATATATATGTATATATATATATATATATGTATATATATATATATATATATATATATATATATATATATATTTATACACACACTGTATAAATGCATACATCTCTCTCTCTCTCTCCTTTATATATATATATATATATATATATATATATATATATATATATATATATATATATATACACACACACATAAATATATATATATATATATATACATATATATATATATATATATATATATATATATATATATATATATATATATATATAT
>BOPN01000854.1:120588-130588 GCA_017312705.2 Penaeus japonicus | reverse complement strand
ATGATTGGGATGATAATGACAATAGTGATGATGATAGCTATCTTTATTACTGTTATCTTCTGTTATCATTGTCATCAATATGATAGTTATAATAATGATTACTGTTATCCTCATAATTATCACTTATATTATTATCATCTTTATTATTTGTAGTTATCATTTTCACCCTCATGATTATTATTATCATCGTCATTATTGTTATTACTATTATCTTTATCATCATCTTTATTATCCTCATTATTAGTATCATCATTATTGGTGTTATCATTATTATTATCCTCATAATCACTATCATTATTATTGTTATTAACATCATTATCATTGCTACTGTTATCAATAGTATTGTTATTTTCATTATCGTTATTGTTATCATTGTTATCTATATCATAAATATCATCATTATTGCTGGCATCATTATTATTGTTATCATTGTCATCACCATCGTTAGTGTTGCTCCTGTTGTTGTTGTTGTTGTTATAGGGTGGGGGAACCGAGGAGCGTTCTCCTCGCCAGCTCCACCACCCCAGGGTTCTCCGACAGGATGTTGAGCGTCAGAGAAGGAGTCCCGAATATCCCTTGTCTTCCCCCCATTGTTCCGTCACACTCCGTCAACCAGTGCGGGCAAGTCGGGTCCACGGACTCATCAATACGGTGTTGGTAGGCCCGCAAGTTCTTGTGGTGACCCGATCATGGGCGAGCTAGGAAGACTTGGTCCACACGGCTCCTGATTTCCTTGTCCTCGTCAGTAGTGTATCCTTTGTACGTCTGTGCTGTCCGTTCGTGGGCTATAGGCGGGTCTCGGATCTCCCGTCGGATGTGTGCCTTCACGGCTACGAAAGAGATTGGGCTCTTGTTCCTCTTGGATGGAGCCGAGGAAGGCCGCTTCCTTCGCCGCAGTGTCCACGATTTCATTTCACGTGACTGGGGGTCCATTGCACTGATACGGTGGAACTGCAGTCATCCAGCGCTGCTATTATTCTCTCGACGTTGAGAGCCGGAGCAGGGCTTGCCATGTTATCGCAGAGTGACTTGCTGTCAGTGCATATGAGGACCTTCCGGTGTTCAGGATGTCGCTCTATCCATTCTGTCGCCGTGGTCGTTGCCGCCATCTCCTCCTCTAACGATGAGGTAAATTGTCGTCCTTTTCTCCGGATTGTTTCCACTATTGTAGGGTATTCCGGTCGTCAGTCGTAGCGACGATGGCGTTGCCACTCCTACGGGATCCCTCCTCCGCTGAGCCATCCGTGTAGATCGTGATGTCTGGATTGTGGTTCCGGATCGTTTCGATAGCGAGGTCTGTGAGGGCTGCCTGGGGTAGCGTAGCTTTGGTGTGGTGTCCCGGCAGGGTCGGGAAGATCTTGGTGTTCTGTCCTTTTCTGGACCAAGGGCTTTGGGCTTCATTAGGGAGTGGTAATCGGGTTTCAAAGGCTGGTGGGAGATGTCTGTCCAAGTTAAACGAGGTTGCTCTGAAGTTCTTACGCTTGAGCCGGTAACGCACCTCTCCGATGGCTAGTCTGCTCGGGTGATCTGCAGGTGATCTCAGTGCCTTCTCTTTTGCTGCAAGGATTTAGTGCTTCGAGTGGGTGGTGTAGCTCGGGACCCCAGCCTCTGCTCTGATAGCCTCCAGTGGAGCTGATCGGTACTGGCCAGTGACCAGTCGTAGGGCTTTGTTCTGGAGGGTTCCCAATTCCTTCCTGTTGGTGTCAGAGATCCACGGTTGCCATGACGGGGCAGCATGTTACTGCTTTTGTTGCTGGTATCTTTATGGTAATGATATCAATAGTAATAGTAATAATAATGATAATAACATTGATATTATTTGTTATCTTTATAATTGATATTCTTTATCATCTTTTCTTCTTTTTCTTATGCTTTTATCATTACTCTTATCCTTATTATTGTCTTATATCATTTTCATTAATATCATTATTATCAATATGATTATTGTCATTTTCATCATTATCTCTTACTATTATCATCATCATAATCATCATTACTATCATAATTACTATCATTATTGTTGTTGTTGCTATCATTATCATTATCATTATTATGATTACTATAATTTCTTTATCAACTAAATCATGATCGTCAGTTTCATTTCTATTCTTATCACTATCATTATCACTGCTTTTATCATCATTATCCTATTCACATTTATCACTATTATTATCATTAATACTGTTATTATTGTCACTATCCGATATTATTATTATTGTTATTAGAGAAACACCCAAGATAGTGTAAGGTGGCCAGATGCTGCATCTCGCGCTCTCCGTGAGCAGGCGCGCTCTCTGCTCTCCCGTTCTGGCTGTCCTGGCCGGAGGACTGGACGTTGCCTGTCGCCTGTTTCTTTTTTTTAAATTTATTATCTTTCATTTTATTTGTCATTCATTTTAGATTAGTTTCCCTTTTAACTGAAGTTTTCTGTAATTACTTTTATTCTTTTATTTATTTATTACGAGACCTTGTATTGAATGTTTTTATTTGTCACCAAGTTTTATTTTTTGTGTTTTAATACTTTGTGAACTTTTATGGTCTCAATGTTTCTTTGATTTTATTTTAAACTTTAGGGGAAACGTTTTATGTATTTTATTTTTGCTTCGTTTTATTCCTTTTAGTTTATATATTATGCTTTTTAGGATTTTATACATTTTGTTTTACATTTGTATCTTTCTTTTATGTTGCCTTTTTGCTGAATTTTATTATTTACAATATTCTTAAGATAATATGCCTCTGACGTCACCGAGGCAATGTTGACGTTTTTTTTAAACAATAAAGAGAGACGGTCAGACAGTCAACGAAGGTGTTTCCTTTACCCAGTCCTCCAGAGTATTTAACCGGCTGTGTCGCCATTTTCGATTATCTGCGTCGAGCCAAGGAAGTGAACAAGGGTGGATACGATCACGAAGATAATAGCTAAGTACTGAAGTGCCTGATATTCTTTGCTTAGGAGTTGGACGTGATCTTAAAGACCATTTTTATTAGATAATTTGAGTAGTTCTTTTTCTTGAACTTGGCTGGATTCCTTTTACTTAATCTTTTTATTCTTCGTGGTAGGAGGGCTAGGTGTTTTTACTTCATTTTAGTTCACCGGGCTTTTGTTTTTCTGTTCTGCCGTATTTAGATTTCAAGTTTTAATTCTTAAGCCTTCAGCAGTGGCGTCAGACTTGCTGATCAAGCCTTGTTGTAAGTGGAAAGCCTTCTGCCAGATACTCCACTCTGGAGTATCTTTTCTCTATTTTTAGTATACGGAAGCTTTAATCATTTTAAGTGCCTTCTGCACATGTTTTGGTATTTTATATTTCATATTAGCATTTTTCAATTCGTTATATAATTTTGTTTTACTAGGCTGAGCATCAGAAAGAGATTGTCACGCTGGAATACACCCATGTAACTGATTCAAACTTCCTCCCCCACGCTACCACTTTCAGGGGCTTTGAATTGACAGGGGTTAGCCAGGCCCTTGGCGCTTGCTTCCCTGGCCAGCATCAAGGGAGGGCAAATACGTTTTCACTTTGACTAGATGAACTGGGACGGAACCCCTGGGTTAACACGGACATCACACTACAATAGTAGAAAACCTGACCTTATTAAGCTGAACCAAATAACATCTGCTCTCCTGTATTTCCACGAAATCCTTTTTTCTTATTTATTTTTTTATTCTTATCTTCTTTTGTCGTTCTCGCCCCCTTAAGGAACTTTCTCGCAAGCCACCTGTGTACTTCTGCAAGTTGCACCGCTGAGCTTGCAGATAATTGAGCATTTATGTCCCGTTGCACCACTAACGTTAAAAGGAAATGCATTTCTAAAAGTGTCTTATTATTGTATCGTGCGTTCGTCTTTCTTATTGATGTCCTAATTGATGTCCTCTTTGTCGTGGATTATTTTTTATCAGTGAGCGGATATTATGATAAATAGGAAGTTAAACGCGACAATTTTTCTTTCGGAATGATTGTTGCGCCCGGGGTACTCTGGAGGACGTCATTGTTGTTGTGTTAAGGTGAGAGAGAGAGGGGGTGAGAGGGGTGTGTGTGTGTGTGTGAGAGAGAGAGAGAGAGAGAGAGAGAGAGAGAGGGAGAAATAGTGAGAGAGAGAGAGAGAAAGAGAGAGAGATAGAGAAATAGATAGATATAGAGAGAGAGATAAAGAGAAAGAAAGAGAGAAATAGATAGATAGAGAGAGAGATAAATAGATAGATAGAGAGAGAGAGAGAGAGAGAGAGAAAGAAAGAGAGATAGGGAGAAATAGTGAGAGAGAGAGATAGAGAAATAGATAGATAGAGAGAGAGAGATAAAGAGAAAGAAAGATAGAGAAATAGATAGATAGATAGAGAGAGAGATAAATAGATAGACAGAGAGAGAGAGAGAGAGAAAAAAAAGAGAGAGAGAGAAAGAGAGGGAGAAATAGTGAGAGAGAGAGAGAAAGAGAGAGAGATAGAGAAATAGATAAATAGATAGATAGAGAGAGAGATAAAGAGAAAGAGAGAGAGATAGATAGATATAAATAGATAGATAGATAGATAGAGAGATAAATAGATAGACAGATAGAGAGGGAGAGAGAGAGAAAGAGAGAGAGAGAGAGAGAGAGAGAGAGAGAGAGAGAGAGAGAGAGAGAGAGAGAGAGAGAGAGAGAGAGAGAGAGAGAGAGAGAGAGAGAGAGAGAGAGAGAGAGAGAGAGAGAGAGAGAGAGAGAGAGAGAGAGAGAGAGAGAGAGAGAAATGAAAGAAAGACATAGAAAAATAAAAATAACAACAACATAGAAACAAACAGAAACAGAAAGAAAGACAGGCAGACAGACAGAAAGGGAAAGTGAGGCATATTTAAATGAAAGACAGACAGACAGGGAGAAAGCGAGATTCACGCAGTGTATTCTAAAAATATTCCAAATAAGACTTCGCTTCGGAAACTGTTGCAGTCCAGGGTCGCTAATCTGTGCAAAAATAGACACCTCCTTCGCGTTCTCTCTCTCTCTCTCTCTCTCTCTCTCTCTCTCTCTCTCTCTCTCTCTCTCTCTCTCTCTTTCTCTTTCTCTTTCTCTTTCTCTCACTCTCTCTCATACACACACTCTCTCTTCCCCCCCCCCTCTCTCTCTTTCTCTCTCTCTCTCTCTCTCTCTCTCTCTCTCTCTCTCTCTCTCTCTCTCTCTCTCTCTCTCTCTCTCTCTCTCTCTCTCTCTCTCTCTATTATCGGCACACACGCTCACGCATACATATAGATATATAAACACACACACACACACACAAACACATGATGAATATGTGATCACAAATCATATGAATATATAAAGTAGGTAACAGTACAAATGAATCAACAAATTGGTAGAATAAATCCAAAGAGAATAGTGGATATCCATCTATTTATGTGTTTGTGCACATACATGTTTACAGAGATGCATGCATACGTATGCACATAAATAGTGTTAAAAAAAAATCAGTGTTGAGACCAGATGACACACCTTTGTTGAGAAAAGTTCAAAGGTTGCAAATTGCACTTGCTCGAGGTCATGGGTCACGATTATGCAAGTCACTCAGTTGATTGGTTCTGATCATTTAGACATTTTGAAAAATCTTTACACAATATTAAGTAATCGGAATAAATAGATACTTAAGATAATTTTTTTTAATGACATATGTAAATTATGTTATTTACGTCTGGGAACTCCCTTCGTTTGTGTGTGTGTGTGTGTGTTGTTTGCGTGTGTGTGTGAGTGTGTGTGTATGTGCGTGTGTATACATGCTTGTATATATATATATATATATAAGCATGCAGAATTTGATCAAAATTATCACCGAGCGACTATCAAAATATAAATAACACTCTACCATTAGTAAAATACAAGACTAAACCCAGAGACCAAACTCCAAATCCATTGATCCCCCAAACACTAGGAGCCCCCTTCCCTCCCTCTTTCCCTCCCTCCCTCCCTCCCACGCCTTCCCAGCGTCTCGTCCACCGGCCTGAGATGACCCTGTTTGTTCTCTTTAATCCGGACTGGGACTCTGTTGTGTTTAAGGCCGTGAGTTGATTAGCCTTGTTTCATTAGGAGTGTCGTAATCCGTGCGGCCATTCCACTTTGCCAGGATGAGAGCGAGAGAGGAACAGCTGGTTCTTATGACTATTGTGTGATTCGTGTTCTTTTTGTTGTTGCTCTTGTTTTGGTTTTGTTTCGGTAGGTTTATTTTTAGTTTTTGTTTTGTTTCTTTGTTTGTTTGTTCGCCGAGTTATTTGTCTATTTATTTATCAGTGTGTTTATCCATTCATTCATCAATTTTTTTATTGATTTTTAAATTAAATTCTTTATTTTTTCATCAATTTCTTTCTGTATTCATCAATTTTTTTTATTCATTCATCACTTTCTTTATTCATTCATCATTTTCTTTATCAATTCTTCAATTCATTTATTCCTTCCATTTGTTGTATGTTGACATGGCGATGAGTTTTCTTGTTGCTTGGAAAATTACTGCCAGCTTTTAAACTTCGCACACAAACACACACACACACACACACACACACACACACACACACACACACACACACACACACACACACACACACACACACACACACGAGCGTACGCGCGCGCATAAACAGAAAGTACATGTACGCATGGAATTTTCTTGCGTAAACAAATGCACATATTTGTATAGAAGTACATACTTAACTTTATTCATTCATACATACAGACAAATACGCATGCACTCACACATGAATTCATTCATATACACATACATTCATACGCATATACATACGAACTACGAACCTACATACTTAACATGCACACCTAGATGTATGCTTAGACTCAAACCGACATAGTGTGTGCTTTGGATAGTGACTATTACACAAGTCATCTCATATTTCAGGTAAATGAGGCATTCAGCATATTTTTTTTCTTTATATCGCTTCTGCAGCAACTTGAACTCACTTATTGCCATGAAATCAGATGGTCATTTAAATATGGGCGAAGAAATTAATTAGTTACTGATGAATGGGAAAAGTTCCCTGGTCGTATTTTTATCTTTCTATCTTTTTTTCTTTTTTTTCCCAGATGCGAAATTAATGTCCATTCATAATCGATGATGAGTTAAAGTGGTCGCTGTTTTCAGAATATATGCAGCGTGGAGTAATTATACATTGTGCTTCATTGCTAACATTCTAAATTTGGAATTTGCATATGCCAAGCTTTCTCGGCATATCTGTTAATCAAGACATGCATATGGCCACAAATGCTTGCAATATGAATATTATGTTTGAATATAGGTAACCTATACGAACGAATATGAGAGAAGAAGAAGAAGAAGAAGAAAAGAATGAGTCAGCTTGACAGACAAAAATACATTAAGACAGAGACAGAAAGAAGATAGAAAGAGAGAGAGGGAGAGGGGCGGAGCGAATGAGAGAAAGGGAGAGAAAGAGAGAGAGAGAAAGAAAGAAAGAAAGAGTGAAAAAGAAGAAGAAAAAAAGAAGAAAGGAAAGAAAATGATAGAGAAATAAAAACAACAATAACAACAATGAAACCGAAACCGAAAAAGAAAGAAAGAAGAAAAAAAAAGGAGTTCTCGTCCTCCACAACCTAAGCTCGGAGATGGTGCAGCCGCCCCCTCTCTTCTGAGTATTACACTGAAGGATGGTTTTGCATGTGGAATGTTCCTTACTCTTCGAGCGCCGCATTTTAGGGGCGTCGCCACCTGCAAGGAGCTGGGTGAGCTCATGTGCGTGTCTGAAAGCGTTTGCGTGTATGGGAGAGAGAGAGAGAGAGAGAGAGAGAGAGAGAGAGAGAGAGAGAGAGAGAGTGAGAGTGAGAGAGAGAGAGAGAGAGAGAGAGAGAGAGAGAGAGGATATATGTATCTGTTTGTTTGTTTTATTGTACGACTTAAGGAGTGGGTGTCTGTTATGTGTCTGTGCATATGTGACATGGAACGTGATGTGTGTGTGTGTAAGAGAGAGAGAGAGAGAGAGAGAGAAAGAATGAGAAAGAGAGAGAGAGAGAGAGACTATATGTGTGTAACTGCATACATCTAAGTATGAACGTGTGATACGGAGATATACATAGTAATAAAAAAGAAGAATATGACGATTCATGAAGCATGATACCCACTCGCATGAAGTTGTTCATACAGCATTATTACTTATATCTTTATCGTATATCTTTCTTATCATTTATTTCTGGACTAAAACTGTGCCATGTCGCAGAAGGCGTCGGGCATTGTGGGTGATCCCTTCTCTTTATATTTTTCCTTTCAGTAACTTCAAACTTCATCCGTTGATCGTCTTATTCCATTCATAATCTCATCTCTTTGTCTATCTCTTGCTTTATTCCTTGTATTTGTATCTTCATGGTTAAAAATTGTATGTATGAGGTCTGTTTGCTTGTTTTTTTGTTTCTCAGGTTGATACTTTATTCATTTGTAATCTACTTACTCATCTATTTACCTTTCGTTGAATCCACCACTTTTTTCTTTATTCATTTTTTTCACAATTATGATTTTTTTTTTCATCTTGTCGAAATATCAGCAAGACCTTGCCAAATGCTGCAATATTTTTTTTTATTGTTTTTTTATATGAATATACAAATACATGCAAACACACACACACATACACACTCAAACACACACACACACACACACACACACACACACACACACACACTCACTCACACACACACACACACACACACACACACACACACACACACACACACACACACACACACACACACTCACACACACACACACACTCACACTCACACTCACACTCATTTTCCTCTCAGATTTGATTGATTCCAAACCATTCAAAATTGTCAGGTAAAGAGAATTAAAGTTTGGGACTTTGGGGCGGCCTAAGTTTAGGAGATGTAATAGTCTCATTATTTTGAATTGACTTAATGCATTGTCTTTTAAGTCATCGTAGAAAGTTTGTGTCCATAAACTCGACATATAAAGTCGATTCACTTATCCTCTTAGGAGGCTGACAACCTTACTGAAGCTGGTAATGCATCAAGTTTTTTTTTGTCAAATAATGATAAGATAGAATGAAAAATAATATCATTTTGAATTGCTTAATGAGTTACTAAATCTTCCCTTATCCTTTAATCTGATATCCTCCGCAGCTTCCATGATCAAGCGTTGGTTTTATGCACGAGGCGACGCCACACAAAGCTCTTCTGTTTTACTTCTCAACATACACTTGGGAATGCATGATTTACTGTGCATGATCTAATGCCATAATTATTCTTTGTTCTATTCCTTGCCAAAATGCAAATAAAAGGAAAACGCTCATACATTTAAACTCTGGAGACGGTCGTAAACTTGCAAGACTTAGAAACGTTTACTAACATTTAAAGTCTTTTCCTCGTCCTTAAAGATAAGATGAGTAGGAGAGAGAGGGAAAGAGGGAACTGAAGAGCGAGAGAGAGAGATAGATAGAGATAGAGAGAGAGAGAGAGAGAGAGAGAGAGAGAGAGAGAGATGATTATTATAAACATACATACATGGGTACATACACACATAAATAGACACATATACAAAAAGACACACACACACACACACACACACACACACACACACACACACACACACACACACATATATACACACACACACACACACATACAGACATACACACGCATGCGCACACACATGCACATTTTTCCTTAGTTATCACATGATTTATATCTATCTATCAAGAATCATCACCACAACACCACAAACGGAAACTATGACAAAGTAAAATAATCTTGAAAAGAGTTTCCTGTCCAGCAACACAGAGCAAAGCAAACCCACACACACACATATATATATATATATATATATATATATATATATATATATATATATATATATATATATGTATATATATATATATATATATATATATATATATATATATATATATATATATATATATATATATATATATATATATATGTATATCTATACATATATATATATACATATATATATATATATATATATATATATATATATATATATATATATATA
>BOPN01000854.1:95588-103088 GCA_017312705.2 Penaeus japonicus | reverse complement strand
ACTCTCAGACACTCAGTGAAGCACACAAGCACACGAACACAAGCCACCAACGTTAGCTCATGCACACACACACACACACACACACACACACACACACACACACACACACACACACACACACACACACACACACACACACACACACACGCACGCACGCACGCACGCAAGCAAGCAATCCATTCACACTAAGGGCAAGCGCTTGGTAATCAGAAAACCACTGGACCTTCCCCTTCTCACATCCCGCCTCCATACTCCCCCTAACCCTACCCAGGGGGAGTAGGGGAAGATAGGGGATGGGGGAGATGGAGTGGAAGGAGAGGTGATGAAGTGGAAATACGGGATTCGGGTGGAAGAGAAAGAAGAATAGGAGGAAGAGGAGGAAAAGAGGCTGGAGGAGAACTATGTGTCTATATATATATATATATATATATATATATATATATATATATATATATATATATATATATATATATACATATATATGTATATACATATATACATATATACATATATATATATATATATATATATATATATATATATATATTTATATATATATATATATATATATATGTATGTATATATATATATATATATATATATATATATATATATATATATATATATATATATATATATGTGTGTGTGTGTGTGTGTGTGTGTGTGTGTGTGTGTGTGTGTGTGTGTGTGTGTAAAGCCTGAATAGCTGAAGGTAGAAAGGAGGGAATAGGAAGAAATAAAAAATGAAAGAAAAATAAATATGAGACAGATACACGCGATATGAAAATTAAATGAAAACACATAGAAAGGAAGAAAATAAGTAACTGTTGATGTGCAACAGAAGAGGAGGAGGAGGAGGAGGAGGAGGACCAGATAGAGAAAGGGGAGTAACAGGAGGAGGAGGAGAACGACAAAGAGGAAGATGAGGATGAAGAGGAGATGAAGAAGTAAGAAGAGAGGAGGAAGATGAAGAGGAGATGAAATAGAAATAGTAGTAGCAGGGAGACGAGGAGAAAGGAGGAAGAGGAGGAATGACGAGGAAGACAAGGACCAGGAGGAGAAGGAGAAAGAGGAGTAACAAGGAGAGGAAAAGGAGGAGAAAATGAAGTAGTAGTTATAGTAGTAGTAGTATATTAATAGTAATAGTAATAGTAGTACTAGTAGCAGTAGTAGTAGCAGCAGCATGAAGAAGAGACAGTAACACCAAGAAAAGAAAATAGAAATAGGGGGGACAGAGGAGAAGTTGAAAGAAGAGGTAGTTGAAGTGGATATGGCCACTGGAGAAGATGGAAGGTCGGATAACGGAGGAAAATTGACCCTAAGCTAAAGTGAAAGAGCGAGCTGGCAGTTTTCAGTGGCACGAGGCAACGGGCAAATCTCGTCAAATTGGGGCAGCTTGATATAGCGGGGAAACGTCATACCTCACTTTGGAAAGGTTTTGTTATTGAACTAAAACAGGTGTTCTGGATATGTAAATATCTATATAACGGAATGCAAGCAAGGCTAATTTAAGAGTGTATAAAAGAGAGAGAGAGAAAAAAAAAGAGAAAAGGCAATAATCTTGTTATATTTTAGGAATGTTTTCAATGAAACGTTGCTTCTATTTTCAACTCCGAGTCGAAATTAAATGCGGTAGGAGATATTTTGGTGCTATACTTTTTTTTTTTTTTTTATACCACACTTGCTTTTTCGTCTTTTCGCCCCCTCCTCTCTCTCTATTTATCTCTCTCTCTCTCTCTCTCTCTCTCTCTTTCTTTCTCTCTCCTTTTGCTACATCATCATCGTCAGTTAGTTAAACAGACACACACACACACACACACACACACACACACACACACACACACACACACGTGTGTGTGTATGTATATATATATATATATATATATATATATATATATATATATATATATATATCTTTCTCACTCTCTCTCTCTTCCTTCTCCTCTCTTCTCTCTCTTTCCCCTCTCCCCCTCTCCTTCCCCTCTTCTCCCTTTCCTGCATCGAATTTTCCTCCCTTTCCCCCTCCTCTTCTCTTCTGTACCTTCTTCCCTTCTTTTCTCTCTCCTTCCCTTCTCCTGCCTCTCATTCCCCTCTCCTTCCACTTTGCCCCTTCTCACCCTCTTTCCCCTCTCCTTCCTTCCCCTCTACCCATTCCCCTGCTGCTCCTCCCACGCTCTTCATAAAAGCCAGATGGAGCAACTGGTACGCGTTAGCATGTTTATGACGACCATCGACCTGTACTCTATATTCCCACCAGCTGACGGCTGAACTGGTCCCTGTTATTCAAAATCTCTTGTTCACTGACTTTGCCGTTCACGCCCACATTTCAACTTTTTTTTTTTACCTTTCATGTTGCATGTAGAGTGGTTTGCATTAATACATATTCAGGAAAGCGGATATATGCCCGAACGCCCACGTGAATTTTGATATGATATATCTATGAGCTATAATTCTTGTTAAGTGTGGGAGTCAGGTAATGCATGCTTTATTTTTCAGCAATATTCTTGTTTTATTACTGCAATATTTCGCACACGTAGCGATTATACAAGTCTTGTTATACTTTTCTAACATTAAATATTTTGACACATTCACATACATGAACACACATACACACATATGTGTGTGTGTGTATGTGCATATCCAATTGTATGACAAATATATTGCAAATATTTCACGAGCATCCTTAAAACAAATAAGATTTCCCCCCCATTATTCATCGAACAAAAAATCAAGCAGCAACAGATTTATCTCCAAGTTTCAATTAATCGTGCGAGTTTCCAATAATTTCTCTTTGTGGAGGAAAGAAAAAAGTGAAAAATAAAAAATAAACATCAAACGGTTTAATGTCATGCTGTATTGGAAAAGCGGGGTATATGTGTGTCGGAGGGGGGGGGGTATATTTCCAGAAACTGCATCAGTCTATTAGCATATTGAAAAATGGGTCTGTCTTTATCTTATGACAGGATGTTGATATATGGTTGCTGATGTAAATTTTGTTTTTGATACTTAGTGTAGTGCGATGTTTATTTCTGTACATTTTACAATTGTTTTATTAATTCACTTACTCTTTATTATGGCCTTTGATCTCATTATCACAATTACTATTATCTTCGTGTTATCATCATCTATATAGTTTTATATTATTTAAATCATACTATGATCATAGTGTATTCTCATTATTATTGTAGACATCATCAATATTGCTATCAATATTTCTATCATTCTAGATTCTGATGCTATCATGATATTCATATTAACACTATCACCATTATCATTGTTATTATCAATATAATTCACAACAAACTTTAGCAGAGTTATCAGCAATCTTAACTATAATTGCACTATATTGATCAGTCTCGGCCGCATGGAAGTGTTCTGACCGATAAGATCTGGTAAAAAGGAAGAAAACACAGCTATAAAGAAAAGAATATATGAGAAGAGGGAATGAAGGACGGAGGCGGTGTAATGTGAAGCTTAATGAAATTAAATGAAAGAGGAGGAAATAGGTTTGTTCTTTTTTTTACGTCTCTTTCTCCCTCCCTTTTTCTTTCTCTCTCTCTCTCTATCTCTGTTTCTCTGTCTCTGCCTCTGTCTTTGTCTCTGTCTCTTTCTCTCTCTCTCTGTTTCTCTGTCTCTCTGTCGCTGTCTCTGTCTATGTCTCTGAATCTGTCTCTGTCTCTGTTTCTGTGTTTCTCTGTCTCTCTCCCTGTCTTTCCCTCTCCTCCACTATTATCAAAATTTTCAGATAAGAAAAATTGTTGAACCGACAGAAAAAAAAGAGGAACTAGCAAGAAACGAAAGAAATATTCTCGTAAATCTCCCGGCATCACAAAGAAGCCATGAAATCACTACAACAAAATTACCTCCAGTGACCAAAAAGAGCATAAAACTTTTACTTCTCTTTGAAACCTCGATTATTGCTATATTTTTCCTGAAAAGGAGCGTTATCGCCTGAGTCACTCTCCCAGGGCTATGGCAGCATATTGACCGCCATATGTATGTATAAACGAAATAATAAAACAGAAAACGGCGACGCTTAGGATAGAATCCCGTCACGGAAGTTCGGGAAAAAAAAGTATTGGAACCTCCTTTTACGATCTTTTCTGGCCTCTAGCTCTTCTCGTTAGCGTATTGAAGAGTCTGAACTTTTCATGCGTCCACAGACTTAAAATATTCTGAATAGTGACTGATGCCTGTCCTTTGGATATGATTTATGATACGAAGAAAATATATAATTTTTTTTTTTCTAAATTATTCTTATTCGAGTTTATATTTATTATCGATTATTTCGATAATAGCTGTTTGAACTTTAATTGTATAGACGTGCTGCAATTGTTTAATCATGTATTCGCATTTGCAAAAGAAGGAAAGCAAGAAGGAAGAACAGTATGAATCACTCTATTCGCCAGAGACAAGATGGCGCCGGCTCTTTCAAAAACCGTTAATAATTTTGAATATCGCTCCATGGGGACGGCTGTCGTGTCAATGCTTGACGCTTTATTACATATTTCTAGCTGAACGTCGCAGTCAAGAGGGTTTCCAACAGGATTTATCAAATATACAGGCAATCGCCCTCTTTACGCTTTAGCTATTTCATGTTCTCTCCTCGTTTCTTTTTAATATTTCGTCTCTCTCTCTCTCTCTCTCTCTCTCTCTCTCTCTCTCTCTCTCTCTCTCTCTCTCTCTCTCTCTCTCTCTCTCTCTCTCTCTCTCTCTCTCTCTCTCTCTCTCTCTCTCTCTCTCTCTCTCTCTCTCTCTCTCTCTCTCTCTCTCTCTCTCTCTCTCTCTCTCTCTCTCTCTCTCTCTCTCTCTCTCTCCCCCTCTCTCACTCACACTCACTCTCTCTCTCTCTCTGTCTAAGAAAAATTATAGAACAGACAAGATCCTTATAGGGTCATAAAACAGGTCGCTAAGATTTTAAGGCACTTGGGATGAAGAGCATCAAATTAAGAGCAACATCCTCTTGTTCATAAATAGCTTTTATTACCCAGGAAGTCATTCAGCTGACCACTTTCTACATTAGCGTTTCCGTACTCTTGCAACGCAGGAATTATATATATATATATATATATATATATATATATATATATATATATATATATATATATATATATATATGTATATATATATATATTTTTTTTTCTGAAACGGTTTTAATATTCATATTAGTATGAATAGTGTATTTGCTCATTTCAATCCACGAGGTGTATTCTTAAAGAGTTCCCTTTTTCCCTTTGAAAATGTTGGAAATGTTTTTATACTTTGTACGCCAATCGAAAGGCACACGCGGAATGTATATATATATGTATATATATATGTGTGTGTGTGTGTATGTTTATATATATATATATATATATACATATATACACATATACATATACATGTATCAGATTGATTTACACACACACACACACACACACACACACACACACACACACACACACACACACACACATATATATATATATATATATATATATATATATATATATATATATATATATATATGTACAAAGAGA
This sequence comes from Penaeus japonicus, assembly GCA_017312705.2. NCBI lineage: Eukaryota > Metazoa > Arthropoda > Malacostraca > Decapoda > Penaeidae > Penaeus > Penaeus japonicus. Next base: position 97,569 of record BOPN01000854.1, on the reverse strand, counting down.
TGGAAGGATACAAAGACAAGCAGATCAGTTGTCCCACACACCTTAACACATGTCATAGACGTCATATACACGTGTGTTGTCTTAGTTCAGTTTACACTTTAAGTCGGTGGTCTGAAACCGCGAGCGGAAGCTGCAATGGCTCGCCACTGCCTCCGCTTCCTCTGGAGACTCGGGGTGTCAGTGACCCTTTGCAACTCGAGGATTAGTGTTCACGATAAGCCGCTGCCTCGGGCTCGAGAGGTGACTTAGGAATTCTTGTGTGATTTTCGTCTTTTCAAAAGTGTTAATTGAATGTTAAACTTGAAATTTATGGATAAACAGGCACACACACATACACACACACACACACACACACACACACACACACACACACACACACACACACACACACACACACATATATATATATATATATATATATATATATATATATGTGTATATATATGTATATATTTATATATATATATACATATACATATATATATATATATATGTGTGTGTGTGTGTGTGTGTGTATGTGTGTGTGTGTATGTATGTATGTATATATGTATATGTATATATTCATATATATATATATATATATATATATATATATATATATATATATATATATAAATATGATAATAAGGATAGCGATACTAATAAAGACATCTTCTCCCCCCGGCCGCTACGCAGCCACCACTCTCCTCGGCAGCGTCTTCACTCTCACCGTCATAAGCGTTGGAAGATTTGTCGCTGTCATGTTCCCTTTCCTCGCCCGCACGTCACCCGATCGCGCCCTCAAAGTCATCGCGGGCGTGTGGATTGTGTCTGCTTCGATCGCTAGCCCGATACTAATCTACCGGAACATGTACAGCATACAGGTGAGGCGACATTGGTAGTGGGGTTCACTTATGTATTTGTTTGCTTGATTTTGCTGTGTTTTATTGGGGTGGTGTTTTTGTTATTATTGTTATTGTTATTATATATATTTTTTTATACTTTTAATTCTCAATACTGCTTTTATATTTACTGATTCGTATTGCAGCGCTTCCTAGTTCGCTATTTCCTTCATATATTTCTGTTAATATTTTGCACTTGCAAGTACATTTCACATTTGCAATGCATGAGATTCGGTTCAATTCACTCCTTTTACATTTTTAAAAAGACTCATTCATAATGCTTATTTGTTATGATTCTGGGAGATCACGTGTTCGTTAGTATGATTCTCTTTGAATATACACCATGAATAAACGAAATGCCGCATTTTTCTTGTATATTACACGCAATTATAGTTCGTTTCTTTGTTTGTTGACATGCGTTCTGTCGCTGATTGGCAATTATTAGCTTGTAAAACATCGAAATAGAATACCCTTTGATTTATTTATTTTTCATTTTTTATTTTTTTTAACACACTTCCCGTGATACATGACCTTCCAAAAAATGTGAAATATTTTGATACATTGAAAACGCTCCTTATATACGATTCACTTTGGGTATATTATATTTTTTTCCACATAATCTTTCCCTTAATTTTGTAAACAATGAGATTTCAAAGTCAAAAGCTCACTTCCTCTGCAAGATTAACTTTCAAAGCTTCAAGCTTGAGATGAGACTGTGATCATGAACCTTTTTGACTTCAAAGAATATGTGATTTTCCGTCCTTCGATGCATTTTTTTCTTTTCGAAATACTTTGCCGTCTATAGTTAAAAGAAAAAAAAAATTACTGTGTTTATTTCAGCGCAATTAAGATAACAACGTGACTTACCGTCTCTAACCGTGATATCAAACATAGCTTAAGAATTCCAATATTATAACATGGCTCACTATATGTAACTCCAAAATCAAGTAGAATTCAAGCACAATTTCAACACAACAACATGACTCATGATACGCGATTCCGAAATTAAGAAGACTCTCAACATAACCTCGTAATTTATAACACATAATAACTCCAAAATCTCGCAAAATTCATCCGAAATTACACTCCAAGACCACACA
>BOPN01000854.1:48557-56057 GCA_017312705.2 Penaeus japonicus | reverse complement strand
AGGGGAGTTAGAGGGAGGGAGAAAGAGAGAAGAGGAGGGAAGGGAGAAAGAGATGGAGGTATAGAGAGATTTGAGGGAGAGCGAGAGAGAGAGAGAATAAATAATTTCCTCTATCTCTCCAGGTACATCTTTATATATTTCCCCCTCTCCTGCATTTCTACCTTTCAAATATACCGAAATATATTTTCTCAAAACAAAAGTGAAATTGAAAAAATAAACCCATATGACAGTTCAAAGTTAATTTCTGAAGACTTGTAAGGCCCTATAACTCTCTTTCTTTGAAGTCCAAAGTACAAGGAGCCCAGGGGGTGACTTTGATGATATGTGGGAGGGGGGGGGGGAGTTGTGTGATTCCTTGTGATTTGGGATTAATGTTCTTCCCCTTTTCTTCATTTCTGATTTATTTTATTTTCTTCTTCTCCTCTTTCTTCTCCTCCACATCCCATTATCTCCCCCTCCCTCCCTCCTTCCTATTCGTCCTCTTTATGTTCTACGCCCCCTGTCCTCTTTCTCCTCTTCCTCCACTTTTTTCCCCTCCTCCTCCTCCTCCTCCTCCTCCTCCTCCTCCTCCTCCTCCTCCCTCCCTCCCTCCTCCTCCTCCTCCTCCTCTTACACATATACCCTTCACCTTCTCCCCTCCTCCCCCTCCTCCCCCCCCTCCCTCCCCCCCCTCCCTCCCTCCCTCCCTCCCTCCCTCCCTCCCTCCCTCCCTCCCTCCCTCCCTCCCTCCCTCCCTCCCTCCCTCCTCCTCCTCCTCCTCCTCCTCCTCCTCCTCCTCCTCCTCCTCCTCCCTCCCTCCTCCTCCTCCTCCTCCTCCTCCTCCTCCCCTATCCTCCCTCCCCATCCTCCTCACCCCCTGCTCAGCCCATCCTCCCTTTCCCCCTCCTCCTCCCTCCTCCTCCTCCACCCCCTCCCTCCTCCTCCTCCTCCTCCCCCTCCCCAACCCCACAACATCCTCCTCCCCTCCTTCCCTCTCCTCCCTCCCTCCTCCCCCATCCTCCTTCTCCCTCCTCCCCTCCCCACTCTCCTCCAACCCTCCCCTCCTCCTCCCCATCCTCCTCCCTCCTCTTCCTCCGTTCCCCTCCCTGCTCTTCTCTGCCTTCCCTTGTTGAATGTCTGGTGTGAAATTGAGCTGCGAATGATGATGGCGTTGCGCATTATTTGCTCACGCATTCGTGTGAATGACTAGGGCATTTAAGTGTCTGTGCGAGTGGTTTCGTGTCTCTTTGCCTGTGGATGGCTTTTCGACATGGTTAATTGCACAGCCGGTTCTTTGACTTGAGCAACTGAAGAATCTGTTATTGGCGTGCCGTGTGCTCTGGCGTTCTGATTACGCCTTTGTTACGTGTACTCTATGACTGTATGCTCTTGCTTTGTGTACTTTTTGAATTCATATTTTTTTTCTCTCTCTCTTTTTCTCTTTTGTGTTGGTTGTTGAAAGGGGTCAATCGTAGTTGGTTCTGAATAACCATCTTTGATATTGCTAGATGTGCAACATATATTTATCTTTCGCAATTAAAAAAAAACAACAACTTTGTAGTGCATAAGACTCCCGATACACTATGTTGAAATGTTTTTACGTGTTAAAACCTTATTCAGTGTTTGCCATTGTACTTTAATGCGACATAATTGATGATAATGTAATAAATTAATGCTTGTGCTCACACATGAATAAACGTTTCTATTCACTTAGTGGAGTACGCATCAAATACTAATGGAATACACTCGTTCAAAAGACGGACATACGAGCACCCATAAACTGACAAACAAACACTAAAAAGCACAGTGTATATAAACACACACACACGCATAAACTTACGAATATAGATACGAAAATAAACAATTAAACAAATGCACATACAAATAAACAGACGCATGCAAATTAACGAGGAAATTAACGCCCCCCCCACACCAAAACAAAAACAAAAACAAAAAACAAAAAAAAGAGAAAAGAAAAATTTAATGCGAACAGACCACCAGTCAAATATTCACATACACAAAAAATACATATAAACACAAACAAACATAAACAACAAAAAACAATAACACACACGCTTACGCAAACAAAGAAACATACGCTGATCCACAAACACAACAAACAAACAAACAACACACGCAGCTGTACCCTTCCACGAGTACAGCTGTAGCCATAAGACTAGTGGACCCGCAGTCGCCATCGTTTTTCTTCATTTTGGCGAATAACAATAAGAATAAGAACAAGGATAATAATAAGAATATGAATATCAAATAAGAATAAGAAGAGGAATCGGAGTAAGAATGAGAATAAGAGGGGAGAAGAAAAGGGAGAAGGAGAGAAGAAGAGGGGAGAGAGGAGTTGAGGAGAGAAGGAGGGGGAGATGAGGGGGTGAAGGGAGGAGTGGAAAAGAGGAAGAGGGGAAAGGGAAGAGAGAGGAGGGGATGAGAAAATGGGGAAGGAGTGGAGAACAGGATAAACGGAAGAGATAGAGTAGAGAGGAGGTAAGAAGAGGGACAGGGAGGCGAAAAGGGTTAAGGAAAGAAAGAAATGATTAGGAACAGAGAAGAGGGAGAGGAGGAAGAGGAGGGGAATAGGGGGAAGGAGAAAGTAAGAAGGGGAGAGGAGGAAAAAGAGGTGAGTGAAGAAGATAAAGATGGGAAGGGGGAGAGAAGGGAGAGGTTTGAGAGAGAGGGGGAAAAGTGGAGAAGAGATAAAAGGGGGGAGGGAGAATTTAACAGGTAGAGAAAGAGGGAGTGAGGAGTTGAAATGAGAGGGAAGGAGTTGAGAAGGATGGGGAAGAAGAAGAGGTAGGAAGAATAATTACAATACAAAAAAAGTGAAGAAGAGAGAGAGAGAGAGAGAGAGAGAGAGAGAGAGAGAGAGAGAGAGAGAGAGAGAGAGAGAGAGAGAGAGAGAGAGAGAGAGAGAGAGAGAGAGAGAGAGAGACAGACAGACAGACACAGAGAGAGAGAGAGAGAGAGGCAGAACCATAGCATATAGACGAAGCGAAAGGAATTTAAGAGACGAGGAAATATGAAAAGAATCTAGGACGCGTCTCGAGCAATCAGCAAAGAGGAAGACAGCGAAGATGGGAGAGTGATTAGGCAAAAGGCGAAGGGTGATTAAGAGTGAGTCATTAATCGCGATTTTAATGACCTCGGGGGCAAGATTTCTCGGGGGGAAAAAATATCCAGAGAGGTTGCTCAAACTATAGGATGATGGATGTGGAATCAGAAATCAGAAGGAGAGGAATAAGAAAAAAGAGAGATATGAAGATATAAGAAATTACAAATACGAGCGACACGAGAAAGGACAGAATTGGCAAGACTAGATAAAGCAGAGGGAGGGGTTGATTTTTTTTTTTTCTTTTTTTTCAAAAGTGACGAATGAAAAAAATACAAATATAAACGAAAAAAAAAAATCTTTCTAAAGGGATAGGATAGATATCGAACTGAACGGAAATTGGTCACAGAAAGTACATGGAAAAGCAGAACTAAAGAACCTAGACTGGCACTGCATAATGTACGCTCTACCAATTTTAAGTGGCACCATGTTCCAGCGGGAAACACAGCCCAGTGCAGGCGATGTTACCCCAGCGGCAACGGTGTAAGTAATCCGCTGGGAACATACTGCTATTTTACGGTGAACCGAACCTTAGCCTTCTTTTTCCTATATCGCTCCTCTTCCCACTTCTTCTTCTTCTTCTTCTTCTTCCTCTTCTCCTCCTCCGGCTGTTGTTGTTGTTGCTGTAATTGCGTATATTCCTTTCCTTCCTTCGCCCTTCTCCCTCCTATCCCTCCCTATCTTCCTCCTCCTATCTTTTTTTATCTTCTTCCTCTTTCTTCTACTTCTTCTTCTTCTTCTTCTCCTTCTTCTTCTTCTTCTTCTTCTTCTTCTTCTTCTTCTTCTTCTTCTTCTTCTTCTTCTTCTTCTTCTTCTTCTTCTTCTTCTTCTTCTTCTTCTTCTTCTTCTTCTTCTTCTTCTTCTTCTTCTTCTTCTTCTTCTTCTTCTTCTTCTTCTTCTTCTTCTTCTTCTTCTTCTTCTTCTTCTTCTTCTTCTTCTTCTTCTTCTTCTTCTTCTTCTTCTTCTTCTTCTTCTTCTTCTTCTTCTTCTTCTTCTTCTTCTTCTTCTTCTTCTTCTTCTTCTTCTTCTTCTTCTTCTTCTTCTTCTTCTTCTTCTTCTTCTTCTTCTTCTTCTTCTTCTTCTTCTTCTTCTTCTTCTTCTTCTTCTTCTTCTTCTTCTTCTTCTTCTTCTTCTTCTTCTTCTTCTTCTTCTTCTTCTTCTTCTTCTTCTTCTTCTTCTTCTTCTTCTTCTTCTTCTTCTTCTTCTTCTTCTTCTTCTTCTTCTTCTTCTTCTTCTTCTTCTTCTTCTTCTTCTTCTTCTTCTTCTTCTTCTTCTTCTTCTTCTTCTTCTTCTTCTTCTTCTTCTTCTTCTTCTTCTTCTTCTTCTTCTTCTTCTTCTTCTTCTTCTTCTTCTTCTTCTTCTTCTTCTTCTTCTTCTTCTTCTTCTTCTTCTTCTTCTTCTTCTTCTTCTTCTTCTTCTTCTTCTTCTTCTTCTTCTTCTTCTTCTTCTTCTTCTTCTTCTTCTTCTTCTTCTTCTTCTTCTTCTTCTTCTTCTTCTTCTTCTTCTTCTTCTTCTTCTTCTTCTTCTTCTTCTTCTTCTTCTTCTTCTTCTTCTTCTTCTTCTTCTTCTTCTTCTTCTTCTTCTTCTTCTTCTTCTTCTTCTTCTTCTTCTTCTTCTTCTTCTTCTTCTTCTTCTTCTTCTTCTTCTTCTTCTTCTTCTTCTTCTTCTTCTTCTTCTTCTTCTTCTTCTTCTTCTTCTTCTTCTTCTTCTTCTTCTTCTTCTTCTTCTTCTTCTTCTTCTTCTTCTTCTTCTTCTTCTTCTTCTTCTTCTTCTTCTTCTTCTTCTTCTTCTTCTTCTTCTTCTTCTTCTTCTTCTTCTTCTTCTTCTTCTTCTTCTTCTTCTTCTTCTTCTTCTTCTTCTTCTTCTTCTTCTTCTTCTTCTTCTTCTTCTTCTTCTTCTTCTTCTTCTTCTTCTTCTTCTTCTTCTTCTTCTTCTTCTTCTTCTTCTTCTTCTTCTTCTTCTTCTTCTTCTTCTTCTTCTTCTTCTTCTTCTTCTTCTTCTTCTTCTTCTTCTTCTTCTTCTTCTTCTTCTTCTTCTTCTTCTTCTTCTTCTTCTTCTTCTTCTTCTTCTTCTTCTTCTTCTTCTTCTTCTTCTTCTTCTTCTTCTTCTTCTTCTTCTTCTTCTTCTTCTTCTTCTTCTTCTTCTTCTTCTTCTTCTTCTTCTTCTTCTTCTTCTTCTTCTTCTTCTTCTTCTTCTTCTTCTTCTTCTTCTTCTTCTTCTTCTTCTTCTTCTTCTTCTTCTTCTTCTTCTTCTTCTTCTTCTTCTTCTTCTTCTTCTTCTTCTTCTTCTTCTTCTTCTTCTTCTTCTTCTTCTTCTTCTTCTTCTTCTTCTTCTTCTTCTTCTTCTTCTTCTTCTTCTTCTTCTTCTTCTTCTTCTTCTTCTTCTTCTTCTTCTTCTTCTTCTTCTTCTTCTTCTTCTTCTTCTTCTTCTTCTTCTTCTTCTTCTTCTTCTTCTTCTTCTTCTTCTTCTTCTTCTTCTTCTTCTTCTTCTTCTTCTTCTTCTTCTTATATATAAACAAACACACATGCACATCAGTAGACATATAGGTATTCAGGTACATGGTAAGTTCAGAGAGATAGAGGTGAATAGGCAGAATCACGTTTATTTACAGAAACAATGTTATCAAACTGATCATTTTGCGGAAGGCAGTGCCATACAACCGGCCATTTTTTGACAATGAGTGCCGTGCAATCACATCTTTTACGAGACGTGTTGCACCCATTTCTGTGGGTAAGTAGGCCTAATGATGCATGGTTCATCGGACATTTGAAAATACGTAGTTGATTGGCTAGCGTTTAAAGTTATGCAATTTGAGCTCCAGCATTCTATATGTATATTATTCTAGCTAATCAGCAGATAAAAGGGAAAGATATTTCAACCAATTAGTAGCGACCAGATGTAGATTTCTAACCAATCAGCAGCGACCAGATGTAGATTTCTAACCAATCAGCAGCGACCAGATGTAGATTTCTAACCAATCAGCAGCGACCAGATGTAGATTTCTAACCAACCAGCAGCGACCAGATGTAGATTTCTAACCAATCAGCAGCGACCCAAATGTAGATTCCTAACCAATCAGCAGCGACCAGATGTAGATTTCTAACCAACCAGCAGCGACCAGATGTAGATTTCTAACCAATCAGCAGCTACCAGATGTAGATTTCTAACCAATCAGCAACGATCAGATGTAGATTTCTAACCAACCAGCAGCGACCAGATGCAGATTTCTAACCAATCAGCAGCGACCCAAATGTAGATTCCTAACCAATCAGCAGCGACCAGATGTAGATTTCTAACCAATCAGCAGTGATCAGATGTAGATTTCTAACCAATCAGCAGCTACCAGATGTAGATTTCTAACTGATCAGCAGGAGTGAGGCATAAACTTCTATACAATCTATACGGGGGATTATTTTCTAACCAATCAGCAGATATCATATTTGCTAGCCAATCAGTTGTTTTGAGGGACAGATGTGATGCTTAAACTAGCCAGTCAACAGAAGAGAGACAAACACTTCCAATCAATCAACAGCCATAAACAGAATACTTCTCTTTAATCTTCATCTCAATCTCTAACCAATTAGGTGTTTTGGGATAAAAAAAAGAAAAAAGAAAAAAGAAAAAAAAATATATACATATATATATATATATATATATATATATATATATATATATATATATATATATATATTTCCAGACGGCAGATGTAAAGCTTGGGATTCTAACCAATCCCTATTGTGAGTTACACGCTTCTATCCAACTATCAGCTGCGAGGTATAAACAGCAAGCCAACCAGACTGATGTGTGACATAAACTACTTGCCACTCAGTAGCTGTAAGGTATAAACTTCAAACCACTCAGTAGCTTAGAGCCATAAACATCTATCGAGGCAGCAGCTGTCAGGCATCAATTTGGAGTCAATCAGCGACGGCGATTCGGGTGTCCAGATGTCCTCAAATATCTTCTTACATAAGCATAAGCGTAACTACTATATCAAATTGGCTGGTCTTAATTTACATCATACATGGCGTTAGAATAATATTAGGCAGTGACATGGTCCCAATTTTAATATGAAAAAGTGAGCAATTATGAGTATGTGAGTTATGCTGATTATAACATAAATGAGATGGATAACAGTCCGGTTCGGCTTCCGGCTGTCTGAAAAAAATATAGATATTTTTTTCAAAAATCAGAATAGCAACCTTTTGCTCGAAACATCAGCATAAAATTCGAACCGTTATTACCTCCCTTGGGTTAGCGATGATGATTAATGGCCAAGCTGGAAGCATCATTAGACACACTACAGCCAAGAAATAAGCAGAGGGAAAAAGGAAAGCAAGATGATTAAACAGACAGAAAGGATAAAAAAATAATAATAATAATAATAATAATAATAAAAC
>BOPN01000854.1:0-12500 GCA_017312705.2 Penaeus japonicus | reverse complement strand
TTACTATTATTATCATCATGATTTGATTGTCATATCATTATCACAAATACTATCATTGTTATCCATAACCTTCACCAATATCACATTATAATCATAATCATAGTCATTATTACAGAAATGAACATGAAAAAAATCCTACTAATGTTACAGCAAGAACAAGACAACAACTTCACGCCACTTTCGAACACACACCCTAGCCAGTCGGGACTCGAACCCGCCCACTTCGCTACTTTCCTGCTCCCTAAGCTGCCCGAGTTGCCACTTTCATCCCGACGGTCCCTCGCAAAACAATAAGGATAATGATATCAATACCGGTAATGATGATATCTTATGTGAGGCTACGACCCTATGTTGTCCCACTTTAGCGTTAGGATGATGTAAGTATTTTAAAAGTTGTCCACAAATATATACAAAAAAAAGAAACACTTATAAAGAAATAAGAACATAGACACACATTACCAACGGAATCACACAAACACATAGAAACTTACAAATATATACAAATAAGTACATACACTCATGCAAACGCACTCACACACAAACAAATAATAATCATATTCTCTCTCTATCTCTGTCTCTCTCTCTCTCTCTCTCTCTCTCTCTCTCTCTCTCTCTCTCTCTCTCTCTCTCTCTCTCTCTCTCTCTCTCTCTCTCTCTCTCTCTCTCTCTCTCTCTCTCTCTCTCTCTCTCTCTCTCACCCTCTTTCTCACACACAAAACAAATAAAAGCAACTATGAACCTGAACCGATGTATCACACACGCTCCATAGTCGAAGGTCCGATTAAGATCAACAAACGACACAGATTAAAAACAAACAAAGAACAAAGAACAGATCAAAAGCCAAGTGGTCCTCGTTGCTCACATTAACCTCTGTCCTCAAATACGTGTGTCTTTGTTCTGGTAGTTTATAGGCATGGTGTTTGGGATGGTGGTGTCTATGGTGCATTGATGGTGATGGTGGTGCATGATGGTGGTGATTGATGTTGTTGAGTGTGATGATTATGATGGTGATGGTGATGATGACAGTGATGGTGTTATGAGGAGAATGATGATTATCATTATGGTAATACTGATGATAATAGGAGAGCAATAGCAATAATATGATAATGGTAATGATACACATAACGATAGTACTAATCATGGTGTGATTTTAGTGAGGATAACAATAATGATAATGATAATCATTATAATAACACTAGTCATGATAACAATCCACGCTTCTCCATCAATCAATGATTGATGTGTGACGTTGTGATGAAATGGGAAATAAAAATAGGATAAAAATCTATGCGAGACTGATAAATTGATCCACGAAGTGAAGAGATGTTTTAAATTCTTTGATAGTAAAGATAGATAGATATACAGATTGATAGGTAGATAGATAGATAAATACACAGATAGTTAGGTAGACAGATAGATAGATACACAGATTGATAGAGAGATAAAGAGATACACAGATTAACAGAAGATAGATAGATACACAAATTAACATATATATAGATGGATAATAGATATATAGATACACAGATAAATAGATGATTGAAAAGATATGAATATAAATAGATCGATAGATAAATGATATATAAATTGTTGATAAAGAATAAAAGGACAGACATGAGCAGGGAGAAAAATGGAGAAAAGAAGAAAAAGAAGAAAACGTGTGATAAAAGAATATGATAAGAACAAGAACAAAAAGGAACGAGAAGAACAAATAAAAAGAAGAAGAAGAAGAAGACCGCAAGAAGAATCGGAACTGAGGGAGGTAAGAAAGAAAGAAGATCAAATGAAAGGAAAAAAAGAAAATTAAAATGAAGAAGATAGGAAAGAAACATTCATAAAGTCTTGCTTATCATCCAGAGTCACTCCACTCTTACGCCCATCCCCCCCCTCCTCCTCCATCTCCACACACCCCTCACGCCTCCATCCTCCCTTACAACCCCCTACCCCTAACTCCACCTTCAAGACCCTCCCTCTTCTATCCCTAATCCCACCCCCACCCCCTTCTTTACTCTGTCCTTACACCTATCCCCCCCTCCATCACCCCCCCCTTCACCCCTCCATCACTCCCCCCTTCACCTTTAGTCCCTCACTCCCTCCATCACTCCCCCTTCGCCCCTCCATCACTCCCCCCTTCACCCTTACTCCCTCTCTTCTTCCATGAGCCCTCCTTCTCCCCCTCCATGACCCCCCCCCCTAATTCCCACCTTACTAAATCCCCTCCCCTCCCCCTCCACCGCCCACACACGCCCTTTTTCCACTCCACAATTCCGCCCAACTCCGCTGCTACATGTTCCTTTCACGTAGCAAAAATTACATCTCGATATGAAGTTTCGACGGATGCAACGAGACGCTATCGTGCTCCCGGGACCGTGCAACAACGAACGCAACATCGGGCTAGTGTCAATATCAGTGAATGCCTGAGGGGAGGATGAACTATTGAAGAGAGGGAGGGAGGAGGGAGGATGGGGCGGGGGGGGAGGAGAGCAAGAGGGAGGGGAAGGAAGGGGAGGGAGAATGAGGAGAGAGAAAGATGGAGGGAGGATGGAAGGAGGAAGGGGGAGAAAGAGAGAGAGAGATAAAGGGGAAAGGGCAGGGGGATGAGGAGAGAGAAGAAAAGAAAAAGAGAGAGAGAACGAAAGCGGGGGGGGGGGGGGGGGTGAAGGGAGAAAGAAAGAGTAAGAGGGATAAAGAGAAAAGATTCTACCTTTTTGTTTGTGTGTGAGGGCATGTATGTTTCTGCTGGTCGGCATGTGTGTATGTGTGTGTGTGTGTGTATGTGTGTGTGCGTGCATGCGTGAAAGTTTTTGTTAGTATATATATACGTATATCTTAATCGATATCAAAACACAAACCACAAACGAACAAAAAGGGTAAAGAGGGGAAAAAACAACAACCATTTACGTCAAACAAACGTACAATAGTCACACAAACACACACACACACACACACACACACACACACACACACACACACACACACACACACACACACACACACCCTTAGGTTCAAGGTACGTCAATCGGATCAGGCAGCCCGGGCTCCACCATATAGAAACTGAACCTTCTTAGACAGCTTCCCGCCGCCTTAATCTGTCATCAAGATCCTTGACTCGTCACAAAGGAGTTATTCTTCCCCTGTGAAAGAAGGCATCGAACTTCTCCAAGTGCCACGACCATGTTCACAACTCGTTTCACTTTTCGAAGAGGATGGGAATAAGTCTCTTGGTTTCTTTTCCTTCGGTGGGTAAAGGTATAGCATCGCCAATCGTCTTAATGCTATTTTGTCACCTGTCATTAGCTCTAATTGCCCATAATTAGGGGAAAGATCGAGTTGTGAGAAAAGAGACCGCATGTAACGCATGTCCCAAAAGCGTGTCTCTGTGATTTTACACTTACACTTGTCCCCCCCCCACCCCCCATTTCAGCGTATGATCGCTATGTGTCAGACTGGAGATGACGTCATATCGGATGGATATGGGGACACATAAGGAGGCCCAATATCCGGGTTTATTATTCAGTCTTAGCTGAATTATTTTTCTTCGCATCCAGGATAGAGAAAGGGAGAGACGGAAAGAGAGAGAGAGAGAGAGAGAGAGAGAGAGAGAGAGAGAGAGAGAGAGAGAGAGAGAGAGAGAGAGAGAGAGAGAGAGAGAGAGAGAGAGAGAGAGAGAGAGAGAGAGAGAGAGAGATGGTCGCGCCTGGGGCTAGCAACGTGGTTACTGTTTCCAAGTCCCAAGAGACACGCTCGATGGGGCTGGCCCTCTGAAATTGGGCTCAAGCGGGAGGGAGGGAGGTGGAGGGAAGGGGGTTCGGAGAACGGCGAAAGGGAAGCAAAATGTATTTGGAACTTTGAATCGGAATAGGCAAATTCTTTATAGATTTGTAGGATACATTCCGATACATAGTAGTCCTAGGGAAGGAAAGGAGAGTAAATATAGAATAGCCGTAAATGAAATCGAAGAGGAATTATATTCATAAAGATAGAAATGAAAGAGGAAGAAATAAAAGAAATAAATAAAGAGGGAGACAAAGAGGGGGGGCAAAGAAGAGAGGGAATGGGAGATAGATAGATAGAGAGAGAGAGAGAGAGTGAGAGAGGGGAGGGATCAAAGAGAGAGAGTGGGAGTGAGATAGAAAGAGAGAAAGGGTGGTGTATGTGTGTCTGTGCGTGTGTGAGTGAGTGTGTGTGTGTGTGTGTGTGTGTGTGTGTGTGTGTGTGTGTGTGTGTGTGTGCGTGCGTGCGTGCATGCGTGTGTGTGTGTGTGTGTGTGTGTGTGCGCCTGTGCGTGTGTGTGTGCACGCTCATTGGTATCCATAATATACATAAACAATACATAGATATGAATAAAAAACACAAATTTAAAGTAAGATCCTTTACTGTAACTTCTCTGTCAACGGATCTATCTTTTCATATCAGAAACAGAATCATAACAATAAGCATATGAATTTAAGTAACGCGTTTTCTATTGACATCGACAATAGGGGACTCTGTTTTATATCCGTAACATGGGATCAATGCCTTTGTGTTGTCACGTAAACTTGGTAGTGAGAAACTTCCCAGGGGTTGTAATTGTATCAAACTACAAATTGAGGGTCTGATTGAATAATGGAACTCGCATTGTATAAAAATGCAACAAAAGGGGCATGAAATGTGGGTTGAATAATGAATCCTGAATTATATGAAATAAAGATACAAACAGGGGATGGGTTATAGATTTGATAATGGATTTGTATTTGAGTGAATATACTGCAAACACGAGAGGAAATATAATTTGAATAACGCAAAGTGAATCGTATAAAAAAAAACAAAAAAACTGATAAACAAACAGGAAATGAAATAGAACTTTGAATAATGCAACATGAATCATATTTCTTTTGTACATAATGAACCAAGGATAGAATATAGTTTAAATGATGTAGGTAAATTAGATATCTTTATCTGGAGTTTTTAAATGTTTTTCTTAATGAAATACTTATTTCCATCCCCTAACAATTTTCGGACTTCACTCGACCCCATGTATCCCAGAAAAAAAATTATTAGTCACTGAGCGTTTCCTTAAAACCGACGTACTCCAATATGTACGACTGTCCTGCAACAGACATTTCTATCAGCATACCCCCCCCCCCCCCCGAAAAAAAAGATAAATAAAAAAATAATAATAATAAATAAATAAATAATAATTTTAAAATGCGACATTAATTATTGCAAAACTATTAAACAGAGTTTGTTAGGTAACATAAAATTCGAGGAGAATGCTCATACACACATACGCACACACAGACACACCAACACATTACCGATGCATATAGCTCATCAGCATCTTTTTGATCACACATTCAGACGATGATGTCACTATACTTGCCCCCCCCCCCCCCCAATTCCCACGCCAGATAATAGAGTCTGTTGCCAGGTCTTAGTATTGGGCCCCTTGGATAGATTGATACTTGATATAGACTGTGGAATGTGAAGGTTATCAAGACTCGTCGTTGGGGTTAAGCGAATCTCACCCGTCTGTTCTTTTTGCTCGTGTTGTATTATAGTTCGTTCTTTTGTCACTTGGATCTACTTTCAGAATCCTTGGTTGGTTTGACTCTTTGTCGGTTGCTCAATTTCGAAGTGGATATCACTTTTTTTTTCTCGGTTTATTAGAAAACTTTTATCGGAATTGTTTTTTGTTTTCAGATTCTAGGGATTGTTCCATCTTGGGTTGTTCTTTTTTTTTGGGGGGGGGGGGATAGGGAGGTGGGATAGCTCAGTGCCAGAGCGCTGGTTTGGCGAGGCCCAATCCCAATCCCAATCTACCCAATCGGGCGTGAATACTGACATTATCTCTGCTGGGGTCGGGGCCGGATAGGACCCCCCTCCCCCTTGCCGCATCAACCAAGGGCCTAGTATGCATATTCCACTAAGGTCTTATCTTCCTAACATCTAACACAGTGTAGAACCAACTATGATTTATTTTTTATACGGATATCATTCTCCTTATCACCAAAAGCTTCATGATCGAAAGCTAAATACGGCCGTGTTTCTTTTATACTAACTTTAAGCTGTGTTTTATAACGCATTAATTCATTCTTTAAACTTCAAAGAATGAACATTCTCTCTAAGAAACAGTCTTGAGTATTTGCTCGTATTCGATAGAAAGAGATGAAGGTAGATATGTAGATAAACAGGCAGACTGAAAGATAAACTATAAATGTAATTGCAGATTCACATCCACATATAGATAAACAGATAGATAGATACATAGAGCGATGGATAGAGGCAGAAACACACACACACACACACACCGAAAAGATCTACTTAAGAAAGACTCCTTCAAGCGTAGGATACCCGAGCGCTCTTAGAGACGGGTTTAAACAGCCTCACAGGCTCTTACAGTACAAGGGAGGCGAAGGGAACGGAGATAACAGAAGAATGGGGGAAGAAAAGAATGGCTAGCGGGGATAGCAACGGGCGGGAGGGGAAAGAGGTGGGAGTGAGGGGAGTAGGAATAATAGATTCCTTTCCATCATCTATCAATACAGCGGAAATGCCAAAGATGATATCATATGCGTGGTTAGGAACAACAGCGCATCTTTGGTGTGTATGCAAGGTAGGGAAAGGGAGGGGGGGGGGGGTTGGCAAGGTCAAAGGGTAAATTATGTCGGGACTTTTCAGTGTCACTATAACTAGTTTCTTGTGTGTTTGTTTCTTACTTGGCGGGTATAGAATTTTCGCTATACTGATTTTCAGTATTTGAAGATTGGATGGTTTATAAAGTTACTTTATACGTATATTAGTTTTATATTTCTCTAGGTACATTATGCATATCATTGTATTGAACATTGTATTCTGCACTTCTACTACATATATAAAAATTGAAAGGGAAAGAAAGGAAGATTATAAATGCAAGCACATCCACACACACACACAAACACACGCACACACATACTGTCACTCACTCCCCCAACCACACACACACACACACACAGTATATCACATCTCTACGAATAAACACCGCGAGGAAGTGGGTGGAGGTGGCAGTGAAACCCAAGAGACTCTCTTCTCTGTTTATGACATCACTGTGAAAACCTTTTCTTCTACGCGCCCTGATTCCAATCCAACATCTGAATGACAAATCTATGGACCGGGACCCATTGCATACTGATTGTCGTGGAAATGCCTTTGTCATCTCTCAAGCGCTGCGGTGTAGATTGATTACGCCGCTATTGTATAGGACATGTGTGCCTCGCATCCCTCCCTCTTCGCTTTCGATACAAATTTCCATATTTTCGGTAGACTCGGTAGAAAAGGGGAAAAATATGAAATCTTTATGCCGTTAAGGGTTTATATTAGAAGAAAAATGGAGGTTTAGGTGAAAGAGGAGGAGGAGGAAGAGGAGGAAAATGAGTGGGAGAAGTATAAGAGGCAGTGGAAGATGATAGGGATTAAAAAAAATGAATGAGAAAAGGGAAGGAAGCAAAAGGGGGTAGAATGCTGAAGAGGAGGAAGAAGAGGTCGGAAATATGAAAGAAAAGATGCATAAAGAAGAGGGAGAACACTGAGAAAATGTTTCAAGATCTGTGAGAAGGAGAAGGAGGAGGAAAAAAAAAGATAAAAAGAAAAGACGCAATTTCTCAGCAAAGGTCAGAAAGAAGTCGTATCCACATCCCTCTTCCAGGAGATCCAGTGTCGGCACTTAGGGTCCCCGGGCTCAGTCATTGATTGTCTTGAAGATGCATCGAGTTTCAGTGCTCCATAAAATTGCAAATTATGTCTGGTTATTAATCGTTGGCTCTTGTGGATCCTCCCCCACCCCCACCCCCACCTCATGAGAAGAGCGAGCGAGGGTCGTTGAGTACAAGGTAAGAAAGAGAACCACAAAGAACGACTGAGCGTGGCGGTTAAAGATAGAATAACGGTTTTTAACCGTCCGCTCCCCAACCCGGCAACACGACCCAATGGAACGCTAGAGGGTGTCGAAGATACATTCATTAGGCCTGGGAATTCCGCTTTTCGTAGAACTATGGAGAAACTCCTTCCACGTAAATCTACACGGGGTATCTCTTTATGTCTCTCTCTCTTTCTTTCTCTCACGCGTACACATGCATATACACACGCGCACACAAACAAGCGCACGCTCCCACATACATACATGTATATATATATATATATATATATATTTATGAATGTCTGTATGTGCATCAATCTATATATCATATATGGAAGAAAATTTTATATATATATATATATATATATATATATATATATATATATGTATATATATATATATATATATATATATATATATATATATATATATATATATATATATATATCCATATATATATTTATATGTATATATATATATATATATATATATATATATATATATATATATATATATATGTATATATATAGGTATATATGTATATATATATATATATATATATATATATATATATATATATATATATATATATATATATATTATATATATATATATATATATATACATATATATATATATATATATATATATATATATATATATATATATATATATATATATATATATATATATACATATATATATTTATATATACATGTTTATATATATATATATATATATATATATATATATATATATATATATATATATATATATATATATATATAGAGATATATAAATATATATATATATAGAGAGAGAGAGAGAGAGAGAGAGAGATAATTAAATAGATAGATAGACATAGATAGATAGATTACACATAGATGTTTGTGTGCGTGTTGCGTATCCATAAAAGACAGTATACATTGGCTCTGCGGAGGAAAAATTATAGAAAATAAGGAATAGAGAGACAGTGAGCGAGAGAGAAAAGAGAAGACACGCTCTCATTATAAAGCGTATCAATAATAAAGCCAGCAATAATATTCCCAAGAGATCAAACACTTAGTAAATATATCCCCGCTGGAACAACATAACTAATCAGTCCATAAACATGTGTGCTGATGATGAATGATGAACCCACATGAGATGACTCCAACGCAATACAGCCTGGTCATCACACTCTCTGCTGCTTTAGGGCTTGGTGTGTGGGTGTAGTGTGTGTGTGTGTGTAGGTGTAGTGTGTGTGTGTGTGTGGGTGTGTAGCTTCATCGTCTGAATACCCAAGGGTTTTGGTGATAAAGAACGATATATTATCAAAGAAGTATAAAAGAAAAGACTAGATGACTATCACTGTATATATTGAGTCGTGTTTTTTTTTTTCTTTCTTTCTTTCTTTTTTTTTCTTTTTTAATTGATCGATTTATTTTTGTTCATCTGTTTGTTCATGAATTTTTAGGTGTTTGTGAATGAGAAATATATGTATATATGTATATATATATATATATATATATATATATATATATATATATATATGTATATATATATATATATATATATATATATATATATATATATATATATATATATATGTATATATATATATATATATATATATATATACATATATATATATATATATATATATATATATATATATATATATATATATATTATATATATATATATATACATGGAGAGGATAGATGTTATTTCATCGTACACATGTACAGACATACACGGAAAGGCCGTTTATTTCTATATCGCAAATTTACAAAGATAAGGCTTTGGATTTTAATAAATGATAACAATTCTTCAGTTTAGAGGCCCTTACACTTATTTCCTTTCGCATAAATATCAAGCCAAGCTTTTTATCACACTTTCAAAAAGATATTGAGGGATAAAACGTCTTATAAGGACTTAAGAATGCAATTCATTCCTCTCTTTTACATAATCATGACCCGAGGCCCTTGACGAAAACTTATCAAAATGATATACCCATTACAAAAAAAAAAAAAAAAAAAAGGAAAATAACGCATATGAAAATAAACATACCCATTTCGAAACTAGTATATGCACGCCGCAATATCGAAGCCTGCAACAAAATCACTCTAACAATTTATCCTCTTCCTCTTCGTACCCCCCCCCCCCCACCCACACACACACCCGTCCCTATCTTTACCATAACAAGGAGGAGAGATCTAAGGAAAGCCTCGAGCCATCCCTTTCTCCGTTTCCCTAGTGGACATGTAAGGTTAGGCCAGTTGTTCCGACCAAATATTATCTTTTTCAGGAATCAAATATTGGTCGGGGCTGAGCGAGATGAGGTCTGGGGAAGAATATTGAATTTGCTTTTATCTTGGACGCTTTTACTAGGTAGGGACAGGCTTCGATGAGGAGTTTGTTGACATTTCCATCAAAGAGAGTGTGTTATCAATACCTTGTATGTGGGGGTCTGGCTTTTAAAAAAATATATTATCCTAACTTCTGGTTTGAAGCAAAATGTCTATCAAATGAGTGCCTGATTAGATGTTATGCTAGAAATTCCACAAACTATTCCTTGATAGTTTTAAAGATGAAATAAAAATCTGTACAGATCGTTTGTGCTACCGACGCTAAATACACACAAACAGAATGTAAGTGATAGAGGACACATAACACCATAGGGCAGGCTCGAGCAGACTTCTCTTCTCCTCCCTATTCCACTCGCTCCCCCTCCCCCTTTTCCACCCTCTCCACCCACCCCTCTTCACTCCACCTCTTCCACTCGCTCCCCCTCCCCCTCCCCCTTTTCCACCCTCTCCACCCACCCCTCTTCACTCCACCTCTTCCACTCGCTCCCCCTCCCCCTCCCCCTTTTCCACCCTCTCCACCCACCCCTCTTCACTCCACCTCTTCCACTCGCTCCCCCTCCCCCTCCCCCTTTTCCACCCTCTCCACCCACCCCTCTTCACTCCACCTCTTCCACTCGCTCCCCCTCCCCCTCCCCCTTTTCCACCCTCTCCACCCACCCCTCTTCACTCCACCTCTTCCATTGCCTTTCCGTTAATCAGCTAAACGAGTCTCTTTCAGCCAAGCCAGCTAACAGGATAATGCAACATGTGTTCAGTCCGTGAACATTCCATTCGACTGCCATTTTTTTTGTCAACATTGCAGAGCGGCATTTCAATAGCCTGCCGGCTGCGCATGTGACGTTTCTTTTATTTTATTCTAATTAGTACTAATGCTGGAACTGAATTCTGAGCTTTGTTTATGTCACATGATTAAAAGTATACGGATTGCTACTAAAACTAATGGTACTTTTATCATTAACATCATTGTCATTATCATTATCATCATCATGATAATAATGCTGACGATGATAATAATTACCATCATTGTTATTATTATTATTATCATCATTATCATTACTATCATCATTGTCATAAACATCGGCCTCGTCTTCCTCCTTGTCCTCTTCGCCCTCCTCCTCCTCCTCCTCCTTCTCCTCCTCCTCCTCCTCCTCCTTCTCCTCCTTCTCCTCCTCCTCCTCCTCCTCCTCCTCCTCCTCCTCCTCCTCCTCCTCCTCCTCCTCCTCCTCCTCCTCCTCATTATCATCATCATGATAATAATGCGACGATGATAATAATTATTATTCTTATTATTATTATTATTATCATCATTATCATTACTATATCATTGGCATCATAACGCCTCGGCCTCGTCTTCCTCCTTGTCCTCTTCGTCCTCCTCCTCCTCCTCCTCCTCCTCCTCCTCCTCCTCCTCCTCCTCCTCCTCCTCCTCCTCCTCCTCCTCCTCCTCCTCCTCCTCCTCCTCCTCCTCCTCCTCCTCCTCCTCATCATCATCATCATCATCCCCAACACCACCACCACTATCATCATAACTGGCATTATGATAACCATGATTATAACAATAATTACACACACACACATAACCCACCCACTCACCCACCCACCCACACACCCTAACACCCACACACCCACCCACTCACACCCCCACACACCCACTCACTCCCACACACACGTATTTGTGCTTCTGCGTGTACAGTATGTAAATATCCACGGAGACAAATGCAATAAAAACAAAACAAAAAAACAAAACAAACAAACAAGATCCATAGAAGGAACCCCCGCTATCTGATCGTAGCAGAGGGACTCGATCGCCAGCCGGGTCCCCGATTGACAGGTTGACCCGGCGATGTAATGAGAGGTTAAAAGAGGTCATGAGAGGGTCGTCAACGGCAAAGATTTCCCCCGCGGCTACTGCGTATGTCTCGGGTTCTCAAAAGGATAGCATAGCCTGAGCACGAATGGCCTTTGACAGGGCGTGAGTTTGAGTTATGTGGGAGTGTATCCGTGTGCTTTTTTTTTTTTTTTTTTTTTTGTGTGTGTTTGATATGTATGTGCAAGTATATTTGGATACAGATATAGGTACATATATGTGTGTGTGTGTGTGTGTTGGTATGTATGCATTTATATATCTACCTATCTAATTATCTACCTAGCTTATCTATCTCTCTATTTATCTACAGACGTATACATAAACACATGAACATTCATACATACATACATACATACATATATATATATATACACACACACACACACACACACGCAGATATATATATATA
>BOPN01000853.1:389314-391252 GCA_017312705.2 Penaeus japonicus | reverse complement strand
CTCTCTCTCTCTCTCTGTCTCTCTCTCTTTCTCTCTCTCTGTCTCTCTTTCTCTCTCTCTGTCTCTCTCTCTCTCTCTCTCCTTTTTTCCTAATTCTATATTTGCACAATCGCATAGTTTTTAACTCGAATCCATCAAACACAGAGGCAAGTCTCATATATCCAAAGATCACCTGTCGTGTTTGAGTCTCATTGATTATGCATGACGGCACGCATGATTATCAACGGCAAGCAAACCCGCCATGCACAGGCAACCTATTTCCACAACACATCCGACTCACGCCCCTCACCAGGCTGACTTGCTGCCGCACCCTGGGGGAGTCCGGGGGCGGCGACCCCTGGGCCATCCCGTACACGTCTCTGGGGGAGCCGGGGAGTCCCTGCTGCATGGCCGGCTGTATGCCCAGCATGCAGTAAGGGTCGCTGAAACCTGCGTATATACAAAGGAGTTGAACTACAAGTCACTGTGAAACGAAAGACGAAGGAAAGTTAGAGTTGAAATCCCTGTGATGTTTTTTTCCCCCTTTTTTTCCTTTTTGGTGGTGATCTAGATAATTAGATGGAGTGTTTAAATCATGAAGGAATCCAGGTTTATAGTTACCTCTGCTTCAGTGAGGGGATGTGGAGAGTTTGCAGAAAGGAACAGCAGCGTGACATACTGACCGAACAAATCGTCTTTTTTTTATTTGAGTTTATAAACCGTTTATTTTGTCTATTGAATGAGGCAAATAATAACTGGGAATAATGAGCAATAGCGAGAGAAAGGATGATGATGATAATGGTAAGTATGATAGCAGTAATTATTACAGTGATAATATTATGACAATATTAATATGATTTAATGATCGTAAAAATTGTGATATCAAAGATGATGATGATAATAATAATAATGATAACAATAATAATGATAATCGTAATAATGATAACAATGGCAGATATTATAATGATAATGGTAACAATGTTGAATAATAATAGTAAAAGAATAGTAATAAAAAAGCTAGAAGTAATGATAAAATTGCAGTAATACTAATAATGATAATGATAAGAGCAACAACAGCAATAATTATCATAATGATGATGATAATGATAATGATGATGATAATAATAGAGATGATAACAATACTCATAATGATGATCATGATATAAAGGATAATAGTAATAACAATAATGATAATGATGATAATAATGATAATGATAATGAGAACAATAATAATAGCAATGATAATAATAGGCATAGTAATGATAAGAATAACAATAATGATAATAATGATGATAATAATGAAAATGAAAAAGACAACTATAATGATAATGATAATACTCATGATTATTTTAAGGAAAATCATCATAATAAGATCAAAAGGTTTAGTATTAGAAGTACCAGTAATGGTAATTAGAAGAATGATAATGATAATGATGATAATAATGATAATGATAATAATGATAATGATAATAATAATAATCATCGGAATAATAGGAAGAGTAGTAGTAATAATGGCAACGATAACGATCATGAAATTAATTATAGTAATGTTGATAATAACAATGATGATAGCAATAATGATGATAGTGATAATGGTTGCAATAGTTATCATAATGATAATGATGTTAATGATAGTTAAAATAAAGAAAAAAATAATGATAATCATAGTTATAGTAATAACAATGATAATAATGATTAATGATAGTAATGATGATAATAACAATGATGACAGCAATAATGATGATAGTAATAATGACTGCAATAGTCATCATAATGGTAATGATGTTAATGATAGTTAAGATAAAGAGAAAGATAATGATAATCATAGTTATAGTAATAACAATGATAATAATGATGATGATATCAATGGTGATGATAACTATGATAATAATAATAATGATGATGATAATGATAATAATAATGATGATAGAAGTACCGATAACAATGCCAATAATAATC
>BOPN01000853.1:354314-361814 GCA_017312705.2 Penaeus japonicus | reverse complement strand
GTAGTACATCGTATAAGTATTGGGTAGTATATCATATAAGTATTGGGTAGTACATCGTATAAGTATTGGGTAGTACATCGTATAAGTATTGGGTAGTACATCGTATAAGTATTGGGTAGTACATCGTATAAGTATTGGGTAGTATATCATATAAGTATTGGGTAGTACATCGTATAAGTATTGGGTAGTATATCATATAAGTATTGGGTAGTACATCGTATAAGTATTGGGTAGTATATCATATAAGTATTGGGTAGTACATCGTATAAGTATTGGGTAGTACATCGTATAAGTATTGGGTAGTACATCGTATAAGTATTGGGTAGTATATCATATAAGTATTAAAAGTACATCATAAGTATTGGGTAGTACATCGTATAAGTATTGGGTAGTACATCGTATAAGTATTGGGTAGTATATCATATAAGTATTGGGTAGTACATCGTATAAGTATTGGGTAGTACATCGTATAAGTATTGGGTAGTACATCGTATAAGTATTGGGTAGTATATCATATAAGTATTGGGTAGTACATCGTATAAGTATTGGGTAGTACATCGTATAAGTATTGGGTAGTACATCGTATAAGTATTGGGTAGTACATCGTATAGATTCTCTGTTTGGTGGAGAGATGATTCTCTGCGTCGACCTCCAAGCAGCCTGGGCCTTCCTCGCCCTGCTCTCGATCAAGCGCTATCCAGGACGCCTCATGCCCTGGATATACCGCGTCATACCACGGTTCTCCTCCTACAACGAGACTCCTCACCTGCCTGTTCTCAGCCTGCCACACGCCGAGGTAGGTCTATTTTCTCCGCCGCCCCCGTCACCCTCTCATCTGTAACCTCAGCATCCGAGAGAAGATCACTCATCCACGTTAGCTGGTATTGTCTCTCCTGTCGCTAACGTCCTTGTCCACAGACCTGTGAAATCCTTTTATATGAATAGGGTGTGGAATTTCTACTCCAATAGTATTGTTTTTTGTTTTTTTTCTCTCTCTGTCTCTCTCTCTCTCTCTCTCTCTCTCTCTCTCTCTCTCTCTCTCTCTCTCTCTCTCTCTCTCTCTCTCTCTCTCTCTCTCCTGCGGTCAGTCTTCTCGCTTTTCACGTTCGGCTGTTGTCTTATGTCGGCCACTTACCTGACTCGCCTGCGTTTCCGTTCACCCGTTCTCAGCTTCCTTTCTTGCACTATGTTGTTCCCCCTTCACCCTCTGATATTCATCCATTTTTCATATCCTCCTTCCGAGAAAGAACTTTCGAAGAAGTTTGAAACCTCATGACTATTATTTCCCTCCTACTGTGGCTGAGTTTTATTATATATGTGTGTACACGTTCCTGTATTTGTATGGGATTCACTTTTATTTATCTTGTTTTAATTTTCTTCCTCTTCGAACCTGGAGATGATACCCGGGAGGCTTTCGAAACTGTTGTCTCATATTCCAGGAAAGAAACTGTGAAAGAAGAGAAAATGAAAGTCCTGAAGGAGAACTGAAGCGAGGGAAGGGGAAAGAGAGGTGGGAGAGGTGTGAGGTAAGAAATAAGGGAGAAATGAGAGAATGGCAGAAAAGTAAAAACAAGTGACAAAGAGAGAGTGAGACCCGATGAAAACAGGAGAAAAAGGAGGGAGAAGAAATTGTAGAAAAACGGAAAATTAATGATAAAGACGGAAAATGGAGAGAGGAGAAGAAAAAGGGAATCAAAGAAGAATGACAAGAAAGAGAAGCAGAACGAGCAAGCCTTGAAGGATGTTTGAGACGAGAAATGGGAAGAGGTCAAGAGAGAAGAGGAGAAGGCAAGAAAGAATGAAAAAGTGGAGGGAAAAAAGAGAACGAATCTAAGAGTAAGGAGGAACAGAGAGGGACGAAGAGAAATGGATCGAGGAAAAGAAAGAAGAGGACACGATCAAAGGAGACAGAAGAGAAACAGATTGTGAGGGCGGTGTGAGTGAGGAGAAAGAAAGAAATAGATGAAACAGGAGAAGAAGAAAAAAGAGAAAAGGATAGAAAAATGCAGGACGGATTGAATGGGCCTGAAGAAAGGAAGGAAATAGATGAGTGGGAGAGAAAAGGAGAAAGGGGAAGGAGAAATGACGGAAAAAAATAAAAAGTACGGACAAAACGTAAAGACAATAGAACAAGAAAGAGGAAAGGATAAAGAAAACAAAAATACAAACACTAAATGATCCTTGAAGGGAGGAAGAAAAGGAGACAAGAAAGGAGGAAGAGGGAGGGAAAAGGAGAAAAAAACAAAGACCAAAAAGTGAAAAAGGTAGAATTAATACTAAAGAATCCCTTATAATGCAGAGAGCAGGACAGGAAGATCGGTTAAAACAAGGAACTGAGAAGAGGGAAGAGGAGAAGAGACGAAAGGAGGAATAAGAATGAAAGGAAAATTTAAAGATACAGAAGGAATCTTCGACGGAGTGAAAATAAGAAGAAAAGGGAGAAGAATGGAAGAAGAAACAAAAGTAAAGGAGAATAAAGGGAGAATAAGAAATTATATAGAAGAAATCTTAGAAGGAGAGAAAATAAAATTTAAAAGAGGGAGAAGAGGGAGAAAGGGCGAGGAGAAGGAGGAAAGAAGAAACAAAAGGAAGGGAGAATAGAAGGGTATTATGAAAAAAGATAACATAAAGAATCCTAAAGATTTTTTCTGAAGTAGAGAGAATAGGATCAGAAATATAGGAAAGAGGGTGAAAGGAGGACGAGAAGGAAGGCAGAAGAAGCAAAAGAAAAAGAAGGGGAAAAGAGAATAAGAGAGAAAAGGAAACTTCAATGATACGAAAGAGGAGTGTGATGAAATAGAGGAAATTTAAAGAAAGGACTTATAAAACACGGAAAGGAAGTAAGAGAAGAAAAATAAAGACAAAGAACATATTACATTAATTTAGAAAAAGAAGAAACAAAACAAGAGTAGTTATTGTTGTTGTTGAAGTAGTAGTAGTATTTGTTGTGATAGTAGTAAATGATAATACTAATTATAATGAAGAGGATGATGATGATGAAAAAATAAGGATGATAAGAAAGATATTAATAAGGATAATAATAATAATGATAATAATGATAATGTTAATGATAATAATAATGATGGTAACAATGAAAATGATGATGATGATAATAATAATAATAATAATAATAATAGTAATAATAGTAATAATAATGATAATAATAATAATAATAATCATAATAATAGCAATGATAATATTAACAATAATGATGATAACAGTAATAACAATGATGACGATGCTAGTAGTAATGATATTAGTAACAAAAATAATAATAATAATGATAATAATCATAGTAATAATAATGATAATAATAAAAGTGATAATAATAATAGAAGTAATAACATTAGCATTGATAATAATGATAATAACAATAAAGCTAATGATAAAGCTAACAATAATAATAACAGTGACAATAATGATAATGAACATTACAATAATAGCAATAATGATGATAATAACTAGTAATGATAACAATAGTGGCACTGATAATAATGATGATAGCAATAATAATATAGTAATAATTATGATGACGATCATCATCAGGTTGATAACATTAATAATGATGACAAAAAAATACAAGAAAAGATAAACAATTTCAGTATCTGCGCTATATATAATATAAGGATACAATAAAAGTACAAGCCAACTCCTCTGATACCTTTATTAACAAGCCTGATACCATCAAATGCCAATGGAAGACAAGAAGGGCCACAGAGGCCGCCTTGTAAAACGCCTTGATGAGTCTCCCCTTCAAACAGCGAGCTCTTTCCGTTTTCTTTATCCCGGGCGGCTTCATCAGGACTGAGGAAGGCCCGGCGACATTTCTCATCCCTTACTGTTTGAATAGATCCCCGCGGCTTCAAAAGCAATGGAAGTTGTTATCCCTCGGCGTATCTATGTTTAATTTCTGCCTCGGATGTCATATCGCAAGCCAGGTAGATGCAAATAGGTCGCTACACGTCGCAGTAGCTTAGATCTGCGAATGGTTCACATGTGATCACATCTCCCTGGTGGTCTATCGATGTGACGTATATCTCTGAATATCTCTGTACCCAAGTCTGATGTGTGCTGTTTAGCTCTTTCTTCTCAGTTATTGCATTTATGTCAATGGTTCGTTATAACAGAATAAATGTAAATACTCTGAGAAATGATAAATTTGCGAGATGTGCACTCTTTTCTGAGCACGTGCTGTGTCTATTTCACTCACACAGTATTCCATTAATGTCGACTTGTTTTCTAGTTTTAACGTATACAGTTTTGTATTTATGTTGTCATATTCACTGACGTAAAACATTTTAGAATATTTATTATAAAGCAGGGTTTTTTATCATTGTCAAAAAGCAGTTTTGTAGCGTTTTATGTTTCGTGACACTATCTTTTATTGCCGTCCTTTCAGGCTCACAGGAATAAAACATTGCGTGGACACGAAATAATAATACCAAACACCAAATCACTCTTGCTTTCCTATTTCAAGGACCTCCAAAGAAGTCCTGCGGCTGATGATTGATAATGTCCTGTGGGTGTCCTAAAGGACTCCCCACATTATCTAAGGTTGGAGTCGAAGGCGTAGGATGCGCAGGGTAGGAGGGGAGGGAAGGGTGTCTGGTGGTTTCGTCCTCCGCTGCCATCATCCAGTGGGGAGGGCGTAAGCTAGGTGGAGGAGGAGGAGGAGGCTTGGAGGACGAGGTGGTAGGATAGGATGGGCGTGAGGCGTAGGATGGCAAGGGTATTTCAGGATTAGATTCGTGACCGGACACCCTCTTCCTGTAGATAGAATGGGGCGACCATCCCGGGTCTAATTCTCCTTCGGTCGTTGTTCCCGCGGCGCCGCCACCGCCTCCGTCGCCGCCTCCGTCACTTCGCGTCAGGGTTGCCAGGATGGAGGGTCTCGGCACCAGGGTACTAGGGAGGTCGGCGTGGTGGTCGGGCGGGGCGCTGACCTTGTGGTGTCGGGTGCGGTAGTAGGACTGATGGTGACCTCCGCTGACCTGAGGGGAGGAGAGGGTATAATTGTGTATAGTGTTAACTATCTCGGATTTTTCTGTCTTATCTGTTCTTTCTGTCTGTCTGTCAAAGGTCTCCCCCCCCCTCCTCTCTCTCTCTCTCTCTCGCTCTCTCTCGCTCTCTCTCTCGAGAGAGAGAGAGAGAGAGAGAGAGAGAGAGAGAGAGAGAGAGAGAGAGAGAGAGAGACTGAAAGAGAGAAATAAAAAGAGAGACAGGGAGAGAAAGGTAGTCTGATAGATGTAGAAAGAAAGACACAAAAACAGAAAGAAAAAGACAGAGACATTAGCAGAGAGACAGAAAGAGACAAAAAAAGAGAGACAAAACCAGAAAGAGAGAAACAGACAGAGACAGAAAGAGAGAGCGAGAGGAGACAAAGTGAAACGAATGAAAGAGGTAATAAGGATTTAGAGGAAAGAGAGTGGGATGATAAAATTAATCACAAAATATCCAGCACAATTTCCATGACTGCGTCTGGGAGCTGTCGCCATCGGTTAGGAAATTCCAAGATTACAAACTCGAAATATTTTTACGCCGAAGTACATTCGCTAATGGCCAGGTCAACTGTGCAGTATTCATATCATAATTACGACCCCCATAGAGCGCTTTTTGTCTGACGTCAAACTTAATATTACAACAATATAAAGTAGAGCCATTACAAAAAAAAAGAAGAAAAAAGTTGCTACAATTTCTGAATAGTCTTTCGTGTTATGAATATGAAAAATGCAAATTGCAGTGAGAATAACTATAAATGAAATAATATTCAGTATTACCATCAAATTTCATCTGTAATTAACTGTATCATACTAATCGTCTGTAATATCAGTTCGCAGTTGTCATATTCAGCTTTAATTAAACTATATAAATAAAACAATGGGACAAAAATACTACAGATATGCAAATGAGTAAACATCAAAACAAACAAACAAGACCTGCCTAAACGAAAAGGAGCTTAATATGGAGTTTCATGAAATGATGACAATGATAATCAAAATAAATCAAAATGAAAAAATTAAATTGATGATAGGAAGAAGAGGAGACCGAAGAGAAGTGACAAAATGAAGAATCAAGGAATAAAGGAGAGACAGTGAAAGTGGGAGAAGAGGAATGGCACGAGATAATTCGACGAAAAAGATTGGTAAAGAATAATACTGGAAAGACGTAGATAATAAATGATAAAATAGGTAAAACATAATATTAGAAAGACAGATAATAAAATAAATATAGGTAAAAAAGTGATATTTAAAAAATACAGACAAAAGATAGGTAAAAATAATATTAGAAAGACAAACACAAAAAAATAGGTAAACGATAATAATAGAAAGACACAGACAACATATAGATAAAGAATGATACTAGAAATAAATAGACGAAAAAATAGGCAACAAATATTCTAGAAAGACAGACAGAGGTGCATAGAGTGTTTTAGATGAGAGTGATAAATAAGAGTGGGATCATTATATCCAAAATCTTAACTTCAAATATCTATTACATTTTCACGTTACAAATTACAATATTCAAAGATATTGCCTTTCAATTTCTCATCTGATTTACCTCCATCTTTATCAATCTATGTCTGTACTTGAACCAACTTCACCTTTCCATTAATACTTCTTTTCAGGGCTGTTTCATTTATATTATTTATCTTTAACAGTTATCACATTATATATCTGTTATCAGCCTTTGTTATATACATGTAATATCTAGTATCTTTATTTTCATCCGCAAACTACCTATGCATCTAATGAAGTAATCTCCTAAATTTTGATTACTCAACTTTCAAGTGCACTCCCCTCATTTTTCCTTCAATTATGCTCTACCCTTCCTCCCCTCCCCTCCCCTCCCCCGGCACATACAATAAAAAATAATGGATCCCTCACCCTTAAAAAAAAGTACTGCTCTCTTGCCCTTAAATTGTCAACTCTCTTTCCTTCTCTCTGCTTACCCTAAAAAGATTCCTTTATCCTTGACATGGAAACGCCTTCTGTCCTTCCCTTAAATGTCTCTCCATACTCTAAATTACTATCTGTCCTTGCCTTTCTTTCTCTTTCTGTTTGTTTGACTTTCTCTGTCTCCTCCTCCCCCCCCCTCTCTCTCTCGTTCCCCCTCCCCCCCTCTCTCTCTCTCGCTACCCACTGTTTCTCTCTTACTTCCCTCACGCTCCCTTCATTCTTTTTTCTTTCGCTCTTCTCTCTCTCTTGCTCTCCCTCTCTCTCTTGCTCCCCCACTTTTCCTGTTTCTCTCTCGCTCCCACCTCTCCTCTTTCTTTCGTTCTTCTCTCTCTCTTGCTCCCCTCGCTCGCTCGCTCCCCCATTTTCTCTTTCTCTCACGCTCCCCTCTCTCTTTCTCTCTCTCTCTCGCTACCCGCCTCTCTCTATTTCTTTTTCTTTGACCATCTTAAATAAATACTCGCTCATCTTAGCTTTAAAAAAGAAATGTGACAAAAAATACTGTCTCTCTTTAAAAAAAATCTCTCGCTCTAAGAAAAAATCCTCG